>LS056547.1:0-12106 GCA_900241095.1 Acartia tonsa
CCCCCCCCCCCCCCCCCCCCCCCCCCCCCCCCCCCCCCCCCCCCCCCCCCCCCCCCCCCCCCCCCCCCCCATTTTCCCTAGGTAAATGCAGGAATGAAAGGGACAATGCACTGTTTATAAAACAAGTCCTCAAAGTTTTGCAATAACGTTTTCTTATTTGTTGGCTTACCAACTTTGGGGACTCTTATTGAATTTAGAGTGGTTGGTCTCCAAATGATTCAACCTTTAATTGTAACCTACAGAAGGGGTTAATTTTGTAAATCATCATTGGGGATGTACATCAATTTATCGGTTATTGTCTTATCCCTTTAGATCCCTGGGTAAATGTGTTTCCTCTCTCTTTAATTTTACATATATACTTGTTCTATGGTGCACTCTTTTATATATTGATTTTTTTGGTGGCACGTATTAATAAGATTAATACAACTACTTTTTTTTTTGGAAAGCGACTTTTTTCTCTCTTAATATATAGTAGTAAGGCTTTTTTTGTCTAAAGCTTAAGATCTCAAAAATTGCTGGTCCAAATAAGTTGTACTTTTCAGGGAAGCTTTAGAAATGTCTTTCGATGGTTTTAGACTATTCTCCTGACCTCCAATACTTCCCTAGAGGCTAAAGGCAAAGCAACTAGTAAAGCATAAAAGGAAACCTTAATTCTTTAGAGGTACAAGAATAAACTAGGTTTACTATTTCGATAAGTAGCGAGAGTAGATTCAAGTTGCAAAAGTGTCTAGTTATACTCCACGACTAATTAAACCCATGAAAAATTACTTGTTTTCATTTGCCATGTGAACCTTATGGGTTAGACAAAAAAAGGAATCATAGGTCTTTACAATTTTGATTTTAATTAATATAAAAAGATCAGTAAACTTTAATACAGAATCCTTTTAACCAAAACATGTCTTCCATTACGCTTAGAAACCGATTAATATCCACTGGATTAGAACCTGTTCGTAGCCATAGTGAAAAATCATGTATAGCATTGTATTACAGACAATTTTACACGTATATTAAAGAAAAAATCATAAAATTAAGACCAGTTGTGTTACCCCAGACCGTCGGCCCCTCGTGCCTAAAAACTGGTTTTAATCTTTTGATTTTTATTTTCAATTTCTGCGGAAAGCTGTCTTTAGTACAATGCGATAAATAACTATTATCATTTACAATATCATTCTTTATTACATCACATACAATATAATACAATTTAAATAAAAAAATACAAATAATTTAAAATAAAAACATCAAAAACTGCTTGAAAAAAATACTTAATATGTTTTAAGATTCAACCCAACAACTTAAACTTTAATACATTATTAACATAAGTAAAAATGTAATTTATCTATATAAACCGTGTCCTCTTTAAGGCATATAAAAATAGTAGATAATTAATTGATACATTTAATTAAGTGAGGCAATTATATGTTAATAACCCTTTTATGATTTTATTTATTTTTGTAGATTTTTTTGCGATTTTGGAGGATTTTTCACAAAAATAATTTTGCCTCACTAAGCGACTCAAATTTTTTTAAGAATCCACATCAGTTACACTAAGGAGACGGTTTTGTTAATTTTAAAAAAATTATTAAAAGCTTCAATAGTCTTGAAAGTTTAAGCTCTTTGAATCTGCACATATCTTTTTGTTTTGGTTGTTAGTTCAACTCAAATGTTTCTGGATTTTATGAAAAATAAAATAAAAAGATGGTAAATTTATGTATAGAAAATCACAAAACCTTACTATAGATTGAAAGCTTATTAAAGGGTTCCACGCCAAACGTAGGAGTGAAAAAACATCAGAGTGGTCAAATGCAGGAGTCCTAAACGTCGGAGTGGACAAACGCAGGATTTTTGGGACAAACGTCGGAGTGGACAAACACAGGAGTCCCAAATTTTTTTTTCTCCATTTTGAATTTTTTTAATTTAAATTTTTTTTTTTAATTTTGAATTTTTTTATGCAAAACACCACCCCGCCCTCAGTCCCGTTATTTTTCTTAGTTAGGTTAGGTTATAGGCCAGGGAGCCGAGCGCTGCGGCGAGGCAGGCTAGGGGGCCAAGCGCTGCGGCCGAAGTCATTATTTTGTAGACAGGGGTATAAAAAACCTCAAAATTGTCATATTATTAAAATAGCGGACACTCCTAGATTTTACTTAATGTTAATGTACACTCCGACGTTTGTCCACTCCGACGTTTGTCCCACTCCTACGTTTGTCCACTCCGACGTTTGGGACTCCTTCGTTTGTCCACTCCGACGTATGTGAACTAGTCAGTACAGTTGTGTTTGTGTATAAAGGATAAAGTTTGATTGTGTCATATTAAAACAAGAAATTCAGTCATTTTACTTAACTTACTTCGATATTATAATGTGACGTATTAGAAGTAGAGTAGCTACACAACAAAAAAAGTACCTTCATTTGCATTTTTCTGTAGTTGATCTTGTACTGCATAATTGTTGAGAAACTAGTACAGGACCATGTGACAACATAGCTTGTACTCGAATATGGACCTGGGGTCACCACAGGAGCTTCGGGGAGCCCTAAATAATCCACATTTTAAGAAGCGTTGGAAAGTGTCATGTGTGACATCATAAAATAAAGGAGGAATGAGAGGAGAAGTTGGAAAGGAAACCCCTAAGTAAGAGATGAATTTGGACGTTTTTTTATGATGTCACATTAAAACTTTTCAGCACTTCACTTTTTAATTTTAGATAAAACAAGGATGACAACCTACATGGGTAACTACACACAAAAAATAATAGATGGATTAACAGACAACATGAGTTTTAAAGAGCATAAGTCCAATAATAAACAGATTTTAATTTGCAATAAAACAAGTATGACAACATTCATAATTGCGAAACGAAAAAAATAGAATGAAAAATAGACAGAGTGAGTTTTATACAGCATATGTCTAGTGATACACAGGTTTTAATTTAGAATAAACAAGGATTTCAACCTCCATCAATAGCAAAACACAAAAAATCATAGATAGATTTACAGACAAAAGAGTTTTCTTAAAAGCATGTGTTCAGTATTAATAAAAAAAGAACGAGACATAATCAGAATATGGAATTATCAAACAAAAGAAAATCTTTAAAAATTTATAAAAAAGATATATTGTCTTTTGTAGCGTGACTGTCAGACCGACGGTTCAAGTAAGTTGCTTGCTAAATGCTCTTTGGTAAAAGTTATCTTCACAAAAATAATGAGCTGTCTATCTTCAATAGCAGCCCATAGCGTTACTGACGGACGAAAGGACAAAGTGAATTATAGAATAGCTTTGCTTTTTGAAAAAATCAATATTAGGTGAGACATAACTATTAAGCAAAAAGTAAAACCTATGTTGGGATAGGGATAACCAAATCTATTCTTGAGATTGCAGCTTTTGTATCTATTATTTGCATTTATTATGTTAGTGAAGGTAAAAAGTATTGTAAACTTTTATATCCATACACTTTTTATCATCATATGTATATGCTCTGCACACATATGTAAACTTTTCTTATTTTATATTATTGTATTCCTTTTCCCTAAGGAACAATCAGAGATAACATAAATGGTGTTCTTGGAAAATCTAGTCTAGTTTACAAAAATGCTATTATATAATATTTTTGTTTCGAAATACATATAATTTACTACGGGAATCATAGATTTTTTTACATTTTGGGGTAAATAAAGCACAAAATCTTTATCTTTATATTAAAAGATAAATTTGAACTTTCAATACTTAGTTTCTGTGTATAGAGTTTTAAAATTAAGTATTAAGAGTAAAAGTTTTGGCCTTTATTTAGCAATTTATATTTTTTCTTATTTCTTTATTTTAAAATCTATGGATCATCTATTATGATACCTGTTAGATGAACATCAGTGCTACCCTTCCCCAGACTGCTACTTGCTGAACAGGTATAATTGCCTAAATAGAATATGAATAATTAGTTCTAGATTTATATATACTTATTTAAATTAATTATATATAATATTATTCACAAAACTACCTTTTTGAAGCATATTTTATCTTGATTAAGAAATAAAAATTTACACATAAGCAACATATTAGTTCTTTTTGTGTACCTAAAAACCTTGAAGTTATATAAGCCTTCCAAGATTAAGTTTATCTGTAGTAAAGATTGATACAAACTAATTCCTGGAGCAAAACTTTAACAATATAACTCAATCATTCTCCAACATAAATGTATACTTTGAAAAAAGTACAGTTTACAAAACAAATGCATCCTATTTTATGATACAATGGGGAATATTTTGTCCTTCTTGCAATATTTCAGTTCACAAATAGACTTGCTTGAGAGACATAGAAATATATTGAAATTTATTAATTAATAATGTATTATAAGAAATAAGTTCCTTAAATTTAATTTATTTTATTAAGTTTGATAGTAATACAAACTATCTATTGTATATCTTAATATACAATTATACAATCATATGGGGATATTGTTTTATCAGGACTTTTGGGTATAGTCCCTTTCGTGGCAACGCTTCTTAAGGGGCGATTCATCGTATTTTCACAGTAGCTTTTGGTAGGTTTTTTTTAGGCTAGGTTAGATAATTGCCCCGTAGGGTTAGACAATTTTCCCCACAGGGTTAGAGCCCCCCGCAGCTAGGGGCTAGAAATAGGGGAAAAGCTACTGTTTAAATACGACGAAACGCCCATTAAGAGTCGTTGCCACGAAAGGGACTATACCCGGACTTTTTATTGTCATAAGATTAAATATAAAAAAAACTATTGCATGTAAATTGTTAATTTTCTTTCTCTTATTTAAAAAAAATATAAGTAATATCTTGTAAAAAACTAAGTTTATTTTTTTCTAGTCATAACTATGACTTAAGATATGTGATTTAAATAAAATATATTTTCAACAAACAATAGCTTTTTCATACAGTTCAGAAACAGGTTATAAAAAAAGCTTATAGTTATTAAACTTTCCGAATAATAAGCTATATTTTCAGTTTATATTGCAATTTCAACAAAATGTTAAATTTATCTGTATCAGGATAAATACCAAATACATTTTAATTAAATGCCATTCTTTAAATTTAAAAGGATTCCTATATTTTGAAACAGATAAAGGCAAATTTACTTGAGTCATTGTGCCAAAAAAACTGTGCATAGATCTCCAACTTGCATTGTGTTTTGTTTATGTTTGTGCATGTATGTTGTACAGGGTGCGAATTTAAATTGTCTCCTTTTTTAAATTAAAAGTTAAATAAAATAAAAGAACATTATTTTATCATTTTATGAAATTACCCAATTCAATCATTTTTCTCAACTAAGACTTTAAAGGTGAATTTATCGGTTCCAGGACAAACGCAGGAGTCCCAAACGTCGAAGTCCCAAACGTCGGAGTGGACAAACGCAGGAGTGTTAAAATATTAAATTAAGTAGGTTAGGTTAAGATATGAATAAACAAATAAGCCCCCCGAAGGGGTTAGGCATTTAAAAAAAAACTCCACTCTTGCGTTTGTCCACTCCGACGTTTGGCACTCCTGCATTTGTCCTAGGACCAATTGATCCACTTAATCAGAAAGCAATTTTTCTAATGCACTGCAGTCAAAAATTAAAAAGGGCCATCAGACATTGACGCATAATCTTTTTTAATAATCAAGATTTTCAGAATTTTTATAAATCATCCTACTTTACATCAATTTTTTAAATTGTCATTTTTTTGCTACGGCTGATTCAACAACAAAACTCTTATTCAAAGATAAGGGTTCACTTGGTGGATTGCAGCAATATGCAAAGATTAAATGTTTAAATCATTGTTGCTTTGCCCAGGGATGGAGGGGATATTAGGCTTTTTATTACACCAGTCCCAAAAGTTTTATAAGAACTTTTCTTGTTGGGAGGCTTGACAACTTTTGGGACTTTTATTGAATTTTCATTGGTTGGTTTATTAAGTTGAGTGTCCCAACGTTTCAACCGCTAATTATAATATACAGAAAGAAACAATTTTGTGTATCATCATTGGGAATGTACTTCAATATATCTACCATTGTCTTATCACTTTAGTTCCCTGAGTATTGCTAATTAATAATTCTCATGTTTAAAATATCGATTTATATTCCTTACCTTTTTGGTTTTTAAAAATGGGACATTTTATGTTGTGGACCCTGTATGTTTGTACTATGTATAATGTATATAAACCAAGATATTGCCAATATAATGCTTAGTTACAAAAAGAATAAACTGTTTACAAGCTGCGGAAATATTTATCATAAATGTAACTGGGTGATAAATGCATACAAATTATATCAACTTTCTTTGTTCTTAATAAACTTAGGATGAAAGTTTTACAAAAATTCAATTTTTATAGGATTGAACTTTTTTATGACAATCCTTTTATATCCAATTGAATGCGTGCACAGGTAAAAGTTGTTTTTAGTACATAGAAATTATTTGCCTCACTACCCCCTCTACCCCAGTGGCACCCCTAATGTTGCTTAAGATTCTCGGAATTAAATTTTTAATATATTTTTGATAATTTCTGAACATTTACTAAAAGTATCTTACAAAAATTTCGGACTATTTAAAAAGAAATGTTTTTTGGGAGAAGCAATCATATTGATTATGACATGATGCATATCTTGACCCCTAGCCCTTATATTCAAAGTTATTTGAGGGAAAGAGACAGATTCTATTGATATTAATCAAGTAGGTATTTACATATGTAGGGTTAAATTTTCAACTACTTCTTCTTTTATTTTTTTTCAAGACGTTACTATGGTAAACTGTTTTTAAGAGAAAATTCCACAACAAATGTCATGATTTGAGTTAAGATTGTCGAATGTATGTCTGTGTGACTGTTTGTATGATACATAGTTACAAACAACAGGAAACTTGGGGTTTAAACTCTTGGGCAGTGTCCCCTTAACCGTTAATGAAACCCCTTCTCACCACCCCTCAGTCAATACTTTTGAATTTAGAGCTCTGGAGTCTGTATATTTGGTTAATGACCCAATTCGGAATTAGGTATTTGAATGGATTTTAAGTCATTTCATTTAAATCACTCAATATTCGAATGCACATAATTAAAACTGTTAAAAAATGCCTACAGATATTTGAAATAGCCAAGTTATATACATTAGGAGCTCATAGTTACAGAATTATTTGAAGGATTATTTTCAAGTTTATAATGTCTGCATTTGGCCACTAGTACCATTAAAAGGTATGAGAAATAAGAAGGGGATTTGTATGAGATCCACTACATTATTCTAGGGGGGGTATTGTACCGCCTCTTGCATAATTATGCATTGCTTACATATTAGAATATCATACACAGTGTCCCACCACGCCCAATCAAGACTTACATAACATAGAAATTTATATTTTAATGTTATTTATGTTTTATTTTCATACTTAATCTACTTAGAGAACTGAAATTAATTACATATGACCTATTGAGAATCAATCTAAAGCTCTTGAGTACAAGTAGTAAGCAATATTTATTCACTTGCCTTTTATTGAAAGTCAATCAATGCGGGTATTGTCAATAAACCAAAAGCATGAAATTTCCACATTATCAAAAGATAATTAAGCAATTATTCATAACTTACTTTATGACGAAGTGACATGCGGACATGTCGACATATTCTAGTAAGATATGGAGCAGCTCTGCAAATATTCATGAACATTAAGCTACAATATTTTTAAAAATATTTTTTTCTCTCAAAAACTGTAGATAAATTTTATATTGATATAAATATAAGATTAATTACCAACTAATTAACACACCATAAACAATCTAAATAATTTTTTTGATTTTTTTTTTGACTCAAAAGTTTTACTCTTAGGAAAAAGTATTTTTCAATAAAAGTAAGCTTGGTTTTCAACGAACATATTTTGTTCTTGTTTAAAATTGCCCATGTGTGACTCTATTAATCTGAACCTAACCTAACCAGACCTGACCTTCAATTGTGGTTAACAAACTTTTCTCTTTCAAATTTTAAACTTTTTATATTTTTTTCTTGAAATTATTCTACTATCATAGTTTTTTTAAATTCACTATTGAAGCGAAGCTTCTCTACGTGATATACTGTCTATAATCGGGGATTGAACGTCAGTGCGCCACAATGTCATTACGAGGGACAGTAAGATAAAAAGGCTTGTCCGATCTTAATGAAACTTTTCTTAAGATGTTATGTTGAACTTTAGATTAATTTATTATTATAAAGTAATGATTGTCTATGATAAATCTATAAACTAAAGCTAAACTATAAACAATGTTGTCAAAAATTTCGTGAGACCATAAATTATAATTGATTTGTTTATCTTATTCTTTCATTGTTTCTAGGGGTACAATGTCATTTTTAAATTTTTTTTTCAATTTTAGTAAAAAAAATTGTTTTTGGGTGGGGACGGGTAATTTTTTCTAGGGGCGATTTCTCTGGATTTTGGTACACTTCATCAAAATAGTTATAAACCTTTTCAGGACCTATGTGAAGCTACCCTATAAAGGAGAACCCTTTCGTTACAGCGGTTAGCGAGATCCTAGGGTACAAATAAACAAACAAACAAACAGACGGACAGACATCTTGTTACTTTATTACAATGATGTAATTACATTGGACATAATCGTCATCGTCTAAAAGCTAGATGAAATAAATGTGTCATGAATGTTTGAAGATAAATTTCACCAAATTAATAAATTAACATAAATGCTTTCATTTACACAAACTGTATATATTTCTTTCTAAAATGAATAGAAATACAACCATGTTCTACAGTAACAGGATGTTTGTCTGTTAAGATCTCGTAAGGGTATCAACTGAACGTTCCATAATTTTCTGGGTAGTTTTGTATTGGTCAAATTCTCCTTTCAGCAATTGTAAAAATATGACCATTTTTCCCTTCTAAAAAATCTCCTTTAAAAAAAGTATCGGAAATAGTCTCTTTCGTGGCAACGCCCCTTAAGGGTCGATTCGTCGTATTTTTAAAGTGGCTTCTTCTAGGTTATTTTAGGATAGGTTAGGTTATATTGAATTAGGTGATTGCCCCACAGGGTTAGGCAATTGGCCCCGCAGGGGCTAGAATTAGGAGAACAGCTACTGTGAAAAATACGAAGAATCGCCCCTTAAGGTGCGTTGCCACGAAAGGGACTATACCCAAAGTATCTTGGTGGATGCATGTTTGTTTCGTGTTCTGTAAGATCTGAAAACGGTCACACTGTTTAGGGTTTATATACTTGGTCCTGGGCAGGTTTAAGCTACATAAAAACTTACCGAAATCTGATGGATGAATATTTTTGATGGTAAGAGTGAAATTATCCCCCAGCCTGGCAACCTCTCTTCTGGCATCATCTTGTATTAAGGACTGTTCCTTGTACCAGCTTACAGAGGCAGGGGGACTAAAAAAGTAAATAATTCATGAGATTTTTGAAAAAAATATTTTCAAAATTTTTTTGTTAAAAATGAGCACTTTAAAGCTTCCTAAAAATAGTTATGATATAGTTTCCTTTCTGTTTTTTCCACAGGAATAAGGTATTACCAACAAGCCAAATAAATCTAAACTAATATTTTGGAGGTAGCAAAGGTCGTCAATTCTAGTATGCGTTGACCCCCAACGACAGCTGAAAAAGGGTATAGGTTTAATGATTTTATTCTTAACAATTTGATAAAATAGTGATTAATTTGTGTTATCTAGACTTTCACAAAGCGTACGATTTTCTTACCAAATTCAATATTAACATAAATGTGATAAATTATCTAAAAATCACGAAATCTTTATCAAAATTACTATATGAGTATCTAGTCTTTTATCTATGTCTTTTGAAGCATGCCCGGCAGACCGACGGACCAGTTGGAATTTTTTTTATCGAATACTTATTGGGATAGAGTATATCATAATTTTTTTAAAGATTCTCTAACAGACAGACAGACAAATTGAATTATGGAGCTCCTAAAAAAACACTGAATTTATGTAATAATTGTATAATTGTAATAAGTATTGAAAAATGATTATACGTATGAAAATTGTAAAATTTAATTAATTCAATTTGCTCTGGCAAGCACAATAGAAAAATCTTCCAAGAAAGAAGAAATAATTGATTTTTAGTATTGAAGCTACACGATATTCACTGTGTCTGTCCGTCCGTAGTTCAGTAATACGGGGAAAAAATGAAATTTTCAGGGCTGCTATTTAGAATATGCAATTTTTTTTTATAATCTACCTCTACCCAAAGAGAATCCAATACACTTAACTAAGTCCTGCTACAAAAAATGTATTTTTTAGGTTTCTTGATTTCTATTTTTTATAAGCAATATCTTTCTTTCTCTTATTTTTTCTTTTCTATGATCACAGAACATTTGCAATTTAACTTTCTTTGTTCGTTTGTACGATTTTTTGTGCTTCTTTACTTTCTTGTTAGTAAACATATAAGCGACTCTTTAACTCAATGCTCGTGCGTTGAAATTTAATATAGTATCTTATTCCAGTCTTGGAATGAAGTCATGACTATTTTAAAAGCACTTTGCTTTTGTGAATGTTGTCTTTGTTATTTATTTCTTAGCTTGGATGTAATAAAAATCATAATATTATTGAAGAAATTATACTCAGAACGATGTAAACCAAATATTTGTTTCTACAGAAAGAACATTTATGTAAAATTTATTTTAAATGGAATCCAAAATTATTTTGTGCATTTTAAATGAAAAATAGTTAAACGTCAAATATTTATTTTGAAATCTAAATTTGGAAGTTTTTTTCGTCAAATTTGCTTAAATTTTATGAAATTAAGTTACTATCATATTGCCTTAAAAAACTACGTATTTAATTTTCTACTTGCATATTGCATAAAGAAATTGAATTCGTGTAATATCTAAGAATTTTATGCAAAATTGATCTTATCAAACCATTATTTTCTTCAATATGGAAAATTGGAACAAGAACGCATTTAATCAAAGCGGTTGAATATTAAAAATATTTAGAATTACATTGAAAACCAAGAACAGGTATTGACAATGGTTACAGCTTATAAAAATTCAACTAAAAACTTACTTTTAACATTGAAACAAACATTGCCAAGATGTTTGATATTAAAATACAGACTTAATAAGGTAATCTAAAGTTTATAGAACACATTTTGCAAGTTAAATGTCTTTGAATGCGTAGCTACTAAAGTGCATAGTAAAAGACAATTCAAACCATGCTTTTTACTAGGAACAATTTAAACTAATAATAAACCTAAATAGATATACACAAAAAAATTCAGTAATGTGTCCATATGGATCTGATTTTTTACCTTGTTTTCTTTATAGAAGTGGAATTATTAGCTTTTTTACGCAGGCTATAAAAAGTTTAAACAATTCTCAAGAGTATTAGCTTTTCAATGTTTCGAATGTTAAATGTTTTTTAAAAAAGAAAAAAAACTTCAAATTTAAATATTTTACAATGTCTATAAAAAAATAAATCCTCCAATAGAAGCAGCATATATAGTGCCTAAAACAAATGTCGTCATACAATACAAATGACAAATGATAGGCCAGTATACATTTTAAAATTGGTCAATTACAATATAAACTGACAGATGATTGGTCATTTGTATAGCATGACGTCATTTTTTAAGGCACTATAAGCTGCTTCCCTAAAAAAAATATAAACATCTAATAATGTTTATTATAATATTTCTACTGATCGGTTTAAAAATGTTTAACTGGCTGAGAATATAATTTGTATGTATAACCAAGTAATCGAGGAACAGTATATAAAACTTTTAACCTTTTTAACTTGATTGACTAAATATGCGACTAATTTTACCCCAATTCTATGAAAAACGCATAGAACTACCCGTTATAGCTGCTAGTAGATGTATTACCTGGCATAAACTGTACAGGTGAGAACAGCCGTGATTCCTGGCCCTATGTGAACCACTGTGTAGTGTGTATTACCTGGCATAAACTGTACAGGTGAGAACAGCCGTGATTCCTGGCCCTATGTGAACCACTGTGTAGTGTGTATTACCTGGCATAAACTGTACAGGTGAGAACAGCCGTGATTCCTGGCCCTATGTGAACCACTGTGTAGTGTGTATTACCTGGCATAAACTGTACAGGTGAGAACAGCCGTGATTCCTGGCCCTATGTGAACCACTGTGTAGTGTGTA
>LS056548.1:0-12106 GCA_900241095.1 Acartia tonsa
ACAGCCGTTTGAAATTTTTAAGTAAAAAAAGACCTAAAAACAAAGGTTGTTAAATAAAAGGGTGAAGGAAGCGAAAATTGACTTTGACTTACTTAAGGTCGGAAAAATTTTAGTCCTCTAGCTCTTATGGGAACTGAGATAAGGTGCGGCAAGGGGCCCGACTGTAAGGGGTTAATTAATTTACAAGAAACCATTTAAATAGCTACGTTATGACTTCATTAATCAAAGAAAATATTTTTCATTAACCCAACATCAAGTTAAACAAATTGTAAAATGTTAGTTTATAATCAAAATAATTTTTCACACATAGGGTTGTGAAGATTTTCATTGTGATATCATTATTACATAATATAGTTTTTAGCTCTTAATCATTGTAAAATTTACAGCTAACCTGTGTTGTGAAGAATAACATAAATTTAATAAATGCTTTGTAAATTCAAAAAAAAACATTTAGATTTTTTAATGGAATAAGAGTTTTTTTTACCTTGATTACCCTTCAAGGTTTGCTGGCATCCTGTGCCCGCCAGTATGGATTGGAGAAATTTAAAAAATTCCAAATCTCAGTTATGTGTCATACCTATATTTAAAAAGTCACTGAGTTATAGCCTTCTATCTATCACACACAGAATAAGCTGGAGGGGGAGAGTTCAATGCCTCCACCCCTCCCACCTTTAAAGGTTAAGTTTAATTTTTTAGCTTATATGAAATATTCTATGAAAACACTATTGTTACTAGGGTATGTAACTATAAACATTTGTTACCATGGAAAATGTTTGCTTAGAACACCAATATTCAACATTAAAAGTTACAATTTACCTTCAACCTTCTAATTGTGAGGATAACTTGAGTCACATAATATAGTACAGGAATAGGTAATAACTAAAGAATAAAACGAATCTTAGAAAAAATTAAGAACAATAAAAAAAAGCTAATTTTAGCTGGTTTGTGGTATTTTGTCAAGAGAATCTTACCTTCTAAAGCTTTAAGACCAAAAAACAGAAGATTCTAATCCCTAGTTTTAAAAACTTAACTTTAAATTGAATCATCACATCATTCAATATAGTTCAATGGATCTTCAAAATATCCTGAAATGTTTTGTCTCCATAATTTCATTTGTCATGTTTTGTTACCAGCTAAACATTGCCACCCTAAACTTGATGGATCCTCCAACAGTTTTGTCACAGTATGAAAGAGATGCCACCTATGATGATATGCCTCTCATTACAGTATGTCCTACAAATCAGGCAAATATCACAAGGCTTTGGGAACTAGGATATTCTGGTTATGATTGGATGCTTTATGGAAATGCAATATGTAACAATATTATGTGTACATCCTGGGGAGCCCATTTGGGTCTTACTTTTGATGAGCTCAAAACCCAAGTGTTTGATTTGGACAAAGTTGAAATGTTAGATATATATCAAGGAGGAGAAT
The DNA here is from genome assembly GCA_900241095.1 of Acartia tonsa. Classification (NCBI taxonomy): domain Eukaryota; kingdom Metazoa; phylum Arthropoda; class Copepoda; order Calanoida; family Acartiidae; genus Acartia; species Acartia tonsa. The sequence goes on from LS056548.1 coordinate 1,435, forward strand.
TTAAAGATAGTCCAGTATTCCTACCTGGATATGGATTTTGTAAAGAAACTAAGCTTCAAAATTATACACAATTAATGAGAGTTGATAATTGGAATCCAAATGATGCCATAGTGTCCATAACAGATAGAAACTATAGAAGCTTCAATATGCCTGATATTGCTTCTCACATTGGGAGTAAAATAATTATGAAACCAGACACAATGCATTACATCAATGTTAAAATCCAAGAAAGGCAAAACTGCAAAAATGATGAAAATCCTGTGTCAGAGGTAGATCATACGAAGTGTGTTGATGATAAAATTCAAGATGAGTTTGAGAAGAATAATATTAGTTGTATTCCTCCATGGTTGTCAGATAAGAACCAATGTACACAAACATACCCTGAAATGTGGGAGTTCTATGGTAAATTTTTGGATGTATTTATTACAGACTATGTAGATAGAGTTACCATATTGAGAAATATGAGAATTGAAGATGAGTGCAGACAATCGTGCAAAGAAATGACTTATATTGTAGATGAAAAGGGTTCTAAAGATAGTTATGCCAGTAAAGCTTTTCTTTCTTTCAATAGGAAGGTCTTAGTTACAGAGAAGGTGCCCAACTATGACATGTTCAAGTACATTATTGATGTTGGCAGTAGCTTGGGACTCTGGTTAGGACTTTCTGTCATGGGACTTCATGATCTGTTTGTGTGGGCTGTTCAATTCATCAACAATGGCTTCATCATTAAGATGATCAGATCTGCAGTCACTAAATAAGTCCAAGGTATTCTATTTTACTAATAAACTTTAATCACTTATTCGAAGAATAAGGCTTTTTGTAAAATATTTGAACAATGAGTTTCATCAATTTATAAAAAATTATGATATTAGGGAAAGTATTTAATTAAATTTTGCTATAAATATGTAGAAATGAAATAATATAGTTTATATGTTAGAAATTACATAATATTTTTCAAATTTAATGAGGAATTAAACCAATGTTTGAGACTCTCTTAACCATTAACAATTATACACATAAATTTGTCAGCAAAAAGTTCTCAAAAGAAAGTTGATATTAGCTTGAATTTTGAAACCTTATTTATCAAAATTAAAAAGACCTACTATATTTTCATTGATCTCAAGGTATGACAATTAGAGAAGCTTCATTTGCAACATCCACCATTTTCAAATATCAGAAAGCTTTGGTATGAAGAAAATGGCTAAATAGATCTAATAAATTCATAAACTGTAAACTAATTTTGCATTTTTTGACAAGTTTTAATAATCAACTCAAATAAACCTAATACATGATTATTTGAAACATTGTTTAAAACATTTTTTATACAGTTAAATATTACATTACATTTACAATACATTAGATTACATTGATGTTAATGCACAATGAACAGCAACTATTTATTATAAAATCAAGTGTTATATGTATTCATAATCATTTAATCAGAACAGTTACTTGATATCTTTAAAATGAATATTGTATCCACATAGTATGATTATGAAGCTATATATTATGTAATTTAAGTTGGTAAATTATGTTTTATCATAGTTAGAGGGTCAACTAGATTTGATATCTTTGTGGGTATAATTCTAATAATATCATACTCGTACTTGTACTTGATTTTTTATAATTTTTAATCAATCATTGTGTTATCGTTGTAATGTGTATTAAACTTTTAAACAAAAATATTTATTTAATTGTGTGTAATCAATCTGTGTAATATGTATTAAACTTTTAAACAATAATATTTATTTAATTTTAAACTCAATTTGTATCTAAATAGGAATGACCCAATGTGATAGTTAAGTTTTATCAAAGAACATATTAGATAATTGCTTTTTATTGATAATTTCATTATTGTAATTAACTGTATATGTTTCATGATTGTCATACATTCATCTGTTTGAACTAACACATGAGTTATCTAAATAACCATAGGTAGTAAATAGATAGTTAAAGAAAAAGTGTTACATATATTAGATTGCTTTTTATGGATGTTTTAATAAATGTAATATTGTTTTTAATTTTATATTGATAATTAAACATAAAAAGTAAAGGTTAGCTTTGTTTGATTAAGGTTTTTTTATAGTTAGGTTATGAATCATATCCCCTGTATGAGACATCCTAATTGCACCATGATAATACATAGATTGTAAAAATCTTTTTCCGTTCATTTACAAATTAAAATAAAAGAAATTATTATCAAAATTTTATATTTTTTTATATAAACTTAAATAACTTTAATGTCTATTTGTCATTGTTTTCAAATAATCTTGGTGTTACTTTTAAAATTTAGAAATTAGTTATGTAAATAGCAAAAAATTAATTTTCTGAAGTGAAAATATTTTAAATATAATTGAAGTTTAAGCAGAATTATTGAAATTTAAGCAGAATTATTAAAAATTATAACTAGATTTGAAATATTTTATTAGATAATGAGATAAGTGTATTAAATGTTAATTTTTATAATAAAACATTAAATAAAAGAAAATGCTTTGATGATTTTTATTAGGTAAAACTAGATGAATAACAGAGTCATGTTTCAATAAGCCGAAAATTCTCAACTCACTTAGTGCACCTTGATCGTAATCGCTTTAAAAAACAAGGATGACAATATTCATAAAGGCGTAAAAGAGAAGCTCTTAAATTGGACAGTAGGACAAACGAATATAAGAACTTAAATGCATTTTCAGGACTTGATGAGTGTTTCGCTTTATAACTTTGTACCATTTGTGCTAGTGATAATTATTAAAAATTAAGATAATTATATCATATAAAAATTGGCTGTAAATAGTTTAAAAATCAACTTTTTAAAATTAACCTACGGAAATTTTGGCAATAAATATAGAGTAGCTACGCTTTCTTAAATGTGCAAAAACATAATGCGAAGTTTGAAATCAATGGGACGATTCTTTTCTGTCTAAATTAGATATTAGATCCATCCATTTTGAAGTACTGTAAGAACAGACAAACCTTGATAATAGAAAAGCATAACTTTAAATAACAATAAAGGACGATTTTAACATGCCCAATTACAAATATTAATAATAGATGCTGATGTACAGACCCTAATAGTAGAAAAGCTTCCTTTTACTATTCTGTTTTGCAAAAATATCTCTTTACTGTTCAGACCTGCGAATAGGCTTGTAATAATTAAGCTACAGCTGAGTTTTCTTTCTGTGTAACGCAGCCACTCTACACCTAGGGTACGTCTCTCGTACATTCCTACTACAAAGTTAGTGCTTGTGTCTACGTATGAATCTAGTATGTCAAGTAACTTAATGTAAATGGTTAAGTTTTATACTTTTATTGATAGATTATAAAGAAGGTTGACAACAACTATAAGTAGCAAAGTACAATAAAGCATTGATAGGAAAACTAACAATCCAATAGCCTATGCTCAGTTGTCATGACAAATAAAAGAATGGAAGATAATATGCTAAAAAAAACATTTGAAAATAACAAAATCTAAAAAGTATAGTTAGACTTGAAGTGTAGTTACAATATTTTTGGCAAAATTCACAAGAATATATCTTTTAATTAGTATAGATCTCAATGTGTCTCATTAAATGCCAAATGTCTGAATACTTCTTTTCACATGTTTCACAAGAGTATATGGTTTTACTCCTGCATGGGTCCTGACATCTGTATGAATTTTGTTATGTATAGATAATGTACTTTGTTGCGAGGAACCCTTTTCACATGTAACACAAGAGTATGGCTCCTCTCCAGTAAGTAATCTTTTGTATCTTGTCAAAGAAGTAATATCTAAGAATACTTTTTAAATACATCTCATTTAAATGGTTTCTCGCCAGTTTTAACAATGATATGTCTAGTCAAATGTCTCATGTAAAATAATTTTCTGTCACAGATACAACACTTGTTCATTGTTTTGACACCTAAAATGCAAAAATGATAGACTAATTTAAAAACTTTCTTAGAGCAAAACAAGAGTCGCACAATCAATAAATCTTACTCTAACGAGCCGCTTTTTCTTATCCTTAATCAGATAATTTTAACATACAACAATTTGTTATCAAAAAAGTAAATAATCAGCATGTTTTAAATGGACGTACAAACTTTATGGTAACGATTACGCTTTCTAAGTCGTACCTATAACTATTATCATACAAAGTTTTAAATCAATAGGACAATTCTATCTTGTTTTAAATAACGAATAGAGCTAACTAACAGATATTTTTTACTGTTTAGCCACTAAGGGACCGATAAATCCTAAATGAAGCTTGCAACAACTAAAAAAGTTCAGTATTTCTTTTGGGAGGGATAAGAAACCCTATTTCAAAAATAATTAAAAACCCTTCCTGGACCTACAAGAAGGAGAAATGTTTGTAAAAGGTTAATAATGTTATAAGAGAAAAATCAACAATATAAGAAATATATTATTATAGCTCCTCACTCTTTACTTATTTTTATGATGAGAAAAAAGATTCTAGATTTACCTGTTATATTATTTTATGTTAGCTACCATTTACGCATTTCTTTATGATAACATTTTGTATATCTGAAAAAAATATTAAAATATAAGATATGGAAAAATGTGAAAAATGAATTGTTTTTTACTTAATTAATATTACAAATCAATTAATCACATTCAACAAATTCTGAATTGTCTCTTTTAAGTTTTTTCAACATTCTAATCCTCCGTGGTGATAAAAAGAGGATCTTCATCAAGAGTTTCTTCTTCTTTTATCTCAAGTTTAATATCAGCTTCACCACAATCAATAAAACTGGTAGAAGCAGGAGCTGGACCTGTATTATTAGTAGATTCTAACTTTTTGAGATGTCGAGCTGTTACATTATGGCGTGACAGTTTTGATCCTGATATAAAATATTTTTGGCATAATTCACAAGAGTATGGCTTCTCACCTGAGTGAATCCTCATATGGAGAGTTAGCTGATAATTTGTACGGAAAGCTTTTTCACATGTATCACATTTAAATGGCTTCTCTCCTGTATGGATCCTTTTTTGTACAGTCAATTTATTTTGTTGTTTTAAATCCTTTTTACATATATTACAAGCATATGGTTTCACTCCTGAGTTTATTAGCAAATATCTCTTGAATGAAAATTTCTTGCGGCAAATATAACAGGACAACATGTTAAACTTTTAACTATTCTTGCACCTGAAATCAATAATATTTAACATAGGTAATTACTGCATAGAAAAGAAAATGATAATTCTTTGCCCCTATTATATTATATGTGCCCAAGTGGGTTGGGAATATGTTTAACCAACTATATAATTCTGTGCAGCAATTTGAGGGTAACCTTTTTTATTTAAATGAATTAAAAAAGAATAGTTTGCAGAGAAATTTTACATCTGACCTTTCATACACCACACCACAACAAAAAGAAAAATAAATCATTTTTGTGGTAAGAAAAGTTATTGATTACGGACAGACAGAATTTCATTTACTTTAATCTAATAAAATAAAACCTACACTAAGGTTTTCTTTCTAATGATGTTTCTATTTTCTTCAGCTTTATACTGTTAAGTTGTATTACATTTTATGTTCTGTCTGAAAATAAAAATACTAATCATTATTTTACAATTAACAGAATTCTAAGAGAAAAAAACTAAATACTAATTAACAAGATTTGAATGGAAATATTTTAATTTAGAGAGAAGTGTTAAAACTGTAACTAATAACTAAGTATAATTAAAAATAGGATTTGTAAATTATTTTAACTGATATTATCAAACATAATTATAATCATAAAAAAAAATTTGAATTTGATAAGATCATATAACAATCATATAAACTTTTGAAATGTTACATACTAGGTTAGGTTGGGTTAAAAAAAGACTAAAAACAGGGAAGCCACACATACATAGTTAAAGCACCATAGGTACTATTTCTGATAATAAGAATATGTAAAAAATCACACTTTGAACTGTCTTGTGTCTGTTAAAGCTATAACTCTGTGAGAATGTCACGCTACATTTTTCACATTTGAATGGTTTTCCATCTGTCTGGTGAGTATTCATGGTCAGGCCAAGTGATTTCACCAAAAACCTGAAATATAACAAAATTAAATACAGTTATCTAAGAGGTAAAATATCTACGTTTGGGTAAAGCTTAATTTTAAACTAAAAATTTTTAAAATCTATTATAGAATGAATAATTTTGAAAGAAGTGAACAGTAACTGCTTTGAACTAAATGACTTGTTGCATATTTAAATTCCAACACAATTATAAGATCTAACAAAGGACTGAAAGAAAGTTTAAATTCACACGTATTTAATCTAACCTCGCATTTCATGTGTATTACAGGAATTTACATTTACATATTTCAGATAATTTTTCGGCCAGGTTAAACAAATTCTATGCCAGATGTTTGCAGTAAGGTAAATTATATTATATTCTTGCATATATTACATTTGTAGTTTAACAACTATTACATTCAACTAAGGGTAGCTTCTAAAGGCAATGTATTCAAGGTGGGAGGGTCGACATAGAAAAATAGATTAAAACTAATCTGAAGATTTAAATCTTATGAAACATAAGTCTACAATCAACCTAATACCGATATTTATGTAAAGTTTGTTTAAAATTGAGAAGTTATTTAATTTTGTGGTTGGCAAGACCCTAAAGAACAAACAATAAACCTTCCGAATGAGAAGGATAAATAATTTTATCATATTCTATTATGGTAGAATTTATGCAAGAAATATTTTTTACCTGGTTTATCTTATCTATTTATTCAAATAAAAGCTGAAACAATTCTACTTTCATTATTATCCATTATCTGAAAAAATTAAAAGGTACAAAAATGATTTTGATTTGCAAAATAGAAAAAAATATTTCAACCAAATAATCTTAAATAACCAGCAAAAGTAGAAAAATAGTATATACAGATTTTATAAAGATAAAGTGTTGGGAGGGGGGAAGTTTTGAAACCTTCACTTACTCCGTGATTATTAGGCTAGGTAATAAAGTAATACAACCTAAAGATAAAGTTTTATCCCAAATGAACTATATCTAACATTTATATCAAGCCTAATAATGACGGAGTAAGTGAGAGTGGCAAAACTCTCCTTTATTATTTACATTAAAAATAATAGAATATTTACAAAAGTAGGTATTTCACATTAGAAAACCAATTTTGGGTATTATAATATCAATAGAATCTTTCATCTGAATTTCTTCTTCTATTTCCTGTTTTATAATTTTTCTTCAACATTCTCAGCCTCCATGTTGATAGAGAGAGGATCCTCATCAAGAGTTTCTTCTTCTTTTATCTCTAGTTTAATATTAGCTTCACCACAATCAACAAAACTGGTAGAAGCAGAAGGTGGAACTGAATTCTTATAAGATTCTAACTTCTTGAGATGTCCAGCTGATTTGTTATGTCTTAACAGGTTTGAACTATCATTATAAGTTCTTTCACATGTATCACAAGAGTATGACTTCTCTCCTGTATGAATCCTCTTATGTACATAAAATGCACTTTGATGCGAGAAAGCCTTTTGACATGTATCACATGAGTATGGCTTCTCCCCTGTATGGATTCTCTTATGTTCAGTTAATAAACTTTGTCGTGAGAAAGTCTTCCCACATGTATCACAGGAGTATGGCTTTTCTCCTGTATGAATCCTCTTATGGTCATTTAAATGACATTGTTGCAAGAAAGCCTTTTCACATGTATCACATTTGAAAAGCTTCTCTCCTGTATGAAGTCTCATGTGTCTTGTCAAATTATCCTTTCTAGAGAAATCCTTGGAGCAGATATGACACTTGTTCATGATGAATTCTTAATTGTTCTCGCACCTGGAATAAATAATATTTAATTTAATACCTGTGTAGAATTTAAAGTAATAATTTCAAGCCTTCATATTTGTTATTGAAAGTACTCATCGCTCTCCTTACATCCATATCTTATCTAGTATTGCTACTCTATATGTAGGGTGTGCCTGTCACTATGTAGATAAAAGTACTCCAGATGTACTCTATGAAAATTATCTGCTTACATCCATATCTTATTTAGTATAGCAACTTTTTGTGTAAAATGTGTCCGTCACTATGTAGGTAAAAGTATTACAGATGTAATCTATAAAAATATATCACCTCACGTCCACATCTTATCTAGTATAGCTACTCTACATAAATGTAGGGTGTATCCGTCACTATGTAGGTTAAAGTTTTACAGATATGGTGTGCTGTTTTATTTAATGTTATGGATAAAATTATCCTTGACATAGACATTGGCAATGATGATAAATAATGCCCCTGAATTTTTTTTATTGTTAAATGTCAAAATTTTAGGAGTGCATCTGCAAAATAAAATATAAGACATTTCCTAATTGTTTTCAGTGAAGGGTAATCAACCTTTTTAATGTTCCTGGGAGTGAGTTGTTACTCTACCTAGGGGATATGACCCTCTTTATTTCCTCTCGGGGTAAAACCTTTTGTAATAAAAAGTGAATAAACTGTGTGTTTGTAATCAAAATTAGCAAAAAACTTCTTTCTTATTTATATTAATATCCTATGCTTATTAATATAGTTACTGACTGACATTGATTCTATTATAAGCCTAAATAATGAATTATAGTTATACTAGCGGCTACACCCCTAGAAGAGTCTAGTGAAACTTTAAATGTTTGGTTAAAAAAATAATACAATACCTTTGACGCTTCTACGATACATACCTATGTTTCGTAGGAGTCTTCATACTTAAAAAAATTCAATTTTTTAAATATTTCTCTCGGGAGGGTGGGTGAACCCTCCCCCAAAATAGTTATAAACCTTCCCGGGACCTATGAGATGCTACCCTTTTAAAACCCGATAGGTTCAGCGGTTAGCGAGATCATTTGGTACAGACACCCAGACAAACAAACAAACAAACATCCTGTTACCTTATTATAAGGATTAAAGTTAACTAAATCTCCGCCCATTTTCTTAATTTTGTTGCTAAACAAAGCTGATTAGAAGCTTAGTTAGGAAATGTTTCTGTGAAGGGGGATTGTAATAAATAAGTATTCTGGCGGCAATTATTATCAAATTGTAAATCTTTACATTGCTTAGATAAGATCAGATGGAATTATAAGTTATTATTAAAAGGTAGAAAAATATAAATGTACCATGCTTTAAAAAAGTAATAATAGATGAATACTTGAGAATACTTGCACCAGTCTGTAAATAATTTGTTTGTATAAACAGAAAGTGACGGATAGAACCGAGTTGAAGAGTGAGTGAGTAGCTCACTACGCTATTAAAAACAAAAACCTTTAATTTTTAATTGTATACAATCTTCTTCATCATTGATATCTATACTTTGTTCATTTTCTTGTTAAATAATATTCTGAAAATAAAATATTTACATTGGAAAAATACTTTATTTACACAAACAAAATAATGTAAAATTATGTACAAAAATTAATTGAGGTCATTAAAATAAAATTAAAACATTAAACATTAGCATTTTATATCTTAATAAATATGATCTTTACAGTTCTATTTTATGATGAACAATATCAATATCATCAATTCTATCTTTATCATAATTCTTTTCACAAGAAAGAGGATCTTCTATTTCTTGTTTAATATTTTCTTCAATATTGTCAGCTCTCATCTGGATAGAGAGAGGATCTTCATCAAATATTTCTTCTTCTTTAATTTCTTCCTTGATATAAACTTCTTCACATTTAATTAAACTAATAGATACAGGAGATGGAACTGTATTGTTACAGCTTTTCATCATTACTAAATGTTTAACAGATTTTTTGTGTTTTAATAACTGTGAACTAGAGACATAATGTTTGGCACATAGTTTACATGAGTATGGCTTCTCTCCTGTATGAACTCTTTTGTGTTCAGTCAAACTACTACTATTTGTGAAAGACTTTCCACATTGATCACATGAGTATGGTTTATCACCTATATGAACTCTTTTATGGTAAGTCAATGCATTACTTTGTCTGAGTGTCTTTTCACATTGATCACATGAGTATGGCTTCTCACCTGTATGGATTCTTTTGTGCTTATTCAAGAGACTACTAGTTATGAATGTCTTTTCACATTGATCACACGAGAATGGCTTCTCACCTGTGTGAATCCTTTTATGTACAGTCAAATTACTAATTTGAGAAAAGGTCTTTCCACATTGATCACAAGAATATCGCTTCTCACCTGTATGGATCCTTTTGTGTCTAGTCAAATCACTGCTAGATGTAAATGTCTTTTCACATTGATCACATGAAAATGGCTTTTCTCCTGTATGGACCCTACTATGAACAACCAAAGAAGATTTTTGTGTAAAATTCTTGTTACAAATATCACAGGTATTCACAGGTATTCTCTCAATCTCCTGAAATAATATTTTTATTAATAAAAGCAAAAAATATTGTTTTTCCAATATTTTCAAATAAACACAACATTCAGGTAAAAACTAAAACAAGGATAACAACTTCCATATAAACAAGCAATAAAAATTGTAAAAGCCATATCTAAGTTGTTGTCAATAAAGCTAAATAATTTTGAAAGGTTTAACGATTTTCTAGTAACAATTTTACTTTACTTATTGTTATATGAATCTAAGGAACAATTCTGATATGCCTAAATTTAGGATAAGATCTACGGTAATAGACATAGAGACATTCAGAGGTTGATTCGGTTTCATTGCGGGGGGGGGGGGGGGGGGGGGGGGGGGGGGG
>LS056549.1:0-12101 GCA_900241095.1 Acartia tonsa
AACAGGAACCCTGCCTTTGCCCTCTCTATTCTTTTACTTTAATTTTGCAACATTAGAATAAAACACTAGAGGGAGAAAGGGTTAAATAACTGTATCCCCCTATCGCAACCGCCTTGTGCAACCTTTTTATTGGGTCATTGAAAATCAACCAATGGTGTCGCTTATATTAACAAAGCCAAGTAGCAAAAAAGAATTTAGAAGCAGACGAAAGAGGTCTTTGAAAAAAAGGAAGGGAGTTAGTTGTCTGTATATACATCTATAATATAGATCTGTTTTTGCAACAACTGTATGAATTATTTTGCTGTTCTGATATCTTGAACACCAAATTATTAACCCTATCTTCACTCAAAGCCAATTCTAAGAACAAATGATACCTCACAAGTTAGCTTGAAACATACTATATATGTACAGTATAAATGTGATGTTATTTTGCATTATTAGTATCCTTAGGATACAAACTCTCTCTCTCTCTCTCTCTCCCTCTCTCTCTCTCTTTCTTTCTCTCTTTTAACCCCTATTACTCAAGATTTACAAAGCCACCTTAACTTTTCAGCATATTTATTTGATCATATTAACAAGGATGACAACATTTTCAATTAGCAAAGCTTTGACATATAGTATACATTATCATATAAATCTTGCATATGTAAGGACGTACTTACATTTTTATGACTTGATTATAGAGATGCTTCGCTAATAACAATTTACTTTGTTGTCCTAGGAATCAGTACTACTACAGAAATCACCATGAAAAGTTTGAAATCAATATGACAATTTTATATGCTTAAATAAATGAAAAAGCTATCCGGTCTGGACGGACGGACCGACCCCAATTATAGAAAAGCTTCGCTTTTAAAAACCGCTCCATTATTTAATACCCCTGGATTTATGCTAAATGAACAATTCTAAATGTATAAATAAGGGTGTTGTTTAAGGAACCCGTCTTCAGAAATTTGACCAAAAAAGGGGATTTCTTGGAAAAACGCTTTTTACGCGCTGATATATATATATATATATACATAGAGAGAGAGAGAGAGAGAGAGAGAGAGAGAGAGTTAATAGAGTAAAAGGGAGAGAAGAGAAAAGGAGAAAAAAATGAAAGGGGAAGCACCTATCTTTAATTGTTGATTATTTACATTATTTTCATCATTTTAAATTCTTATGAAGGGCTCGTTTTTGTTTTTAGTTGCGGAAAATTAATCAAGGTAGCATCTAAGGACTCTATATTCGAAGCATAAAATTAGCCTAAAACCATCTCCGGACCTATAAGAAGCTTAACTTTAAAAGAGAACCTTATTGGTTCAGCAGTTAGCGAGATCCTTCGCTATAGACAAAGGAAACTTACTACTTTATATAACCGGATTACACACTTTATGCTTTGACATTGGTTGGCTGTGGATTTGTCTGTCTATAAATGGGTCTTGGCATTTTAGGAAGTTACTCTGAGGAATTCTAATTTCATTTGAAACATGTACATTTGTTGTCAACCATATTTTATATTATCAAAATTCCTCCTTCAGTAGATTAAATTTTATTGAGAATATTTCATTATCTAGCTTCTAGAGGCTCGTTACTAGAATGGCTAGGGATGAGTAAAAAAAAGGTCTCAACCCGTTATAGGACTTTTAAAAAGTCTAAAAATACCCTTAGGACCAATGTGAAGCTTCCATTAAATAGAAAACTCAATCGGTTCAGAGGTCATTGAAAGCTTAAGTCACAGAAAATAATATCTTACTACTTGATCTAATAGTTTCATTGCAGAAATAGTTGTTTATCGCATCGTATTATAGACATCTTTCCGCGGAGAGTAAAATAAAATATTAAGGGATTAATTCCAGTTTTGTTCTCCCAAGGGTATTATTTTATGTTTTTATTATGATCCATATAAAATTGTCTATAATACGAAACCATAGATGATTTTTCAGTATAGTTAAAAACCGTTTTGAATCCACCGGATATAAATCGGCTTCAAAGCCATTCTAGAAAAAAGATTCGGCTCTAATGTAAAATTATCCTTTATATCAGCCCTATATATACGCTGCTTTTGGACGTTGTCATCCTTGTATATATTTATTGCATTTTTTATGCGATGTACCATACGATTTACTTTTGTAAATTCAATATCAATTTATGTTTCCTAGATGTTTTACATAAAGTTGGACAATAAATAGATTTATACTCAGAAGGAAAAAAAGGTAGGGAATGTCCAACTCGTTGGTATAATTATGAATATGGACACATCCCCTGACAGGGGTCTACACCCCCTTATTTATACCCCCTGACAGAGTTCTACACCCCCTCATTTACCCTCTGACAGTTGTCTTCATCCTCTTATTTACCCCCTGACAGTTGTCTTCATCCTCTTATTTACCCCCTGACAGGGTTCTACGAATCTACACCCCCTTATTTACCCCCTGCCAGGGTTCTACACAGGGTTCTACACCCCCTTATTTACCCCCTAATGCAGCCATGGGTGAAGTCAAGTAAAAGATTCACACCTGCCTCGATTTTGGTTAGGGAGCGGTGACGATTTTTTTGGATGCGCTTCGCGCACAACTTTGGCTATATCCTCTTCATGACCATGTGTATACTCTACACAACTACCTAACAAATTATTGAGTTTTATTTGTGATACCCTTTCACTGTAAATCCATTGTCAATAAGTCCTAACTGTGTGTAAACTAATTGTATAATAGACAATTTTCCACGAATAATAAAATCAAATAATAATCAACATCAGTTGTGTTGGTCTAGGCCATTGGCCACTCAGGGCCAACAATACTGAAATTAATCATATCAGTTAAAAATTTACTATCTGATGAAAGCTTTTTATAATACGATGCGACAAATAACTTTTCTTTTACTTATTCTAAAAGTTGTATTACAATTTTTAAAAATGCCTTGGTCCTTTTCTGGTTTAAGGCTTTTTTTCACCGATCTTGCTGGATACGTACCCGAGAAAAAAACTTAATAACTCTTTTAAACAAAGACTGTTAATTTTCTAACTTTTAGTAACGTTTACATTACTGTTTTATCTCATAGCACAATTCTAAATTTAAAATTTTTAATTAAAAATATTAGCTTTAATGATAATAGCACAAAGTGCCTATTGATATTAATGACCACCCCCCCCACCCTCCCCAACTTTACTTTTCTATGTCAAGCCCCTGCGGGGAACTCTAACCCTAAAGGTTCTAAACCCATACCCAGATAACCCAACCTAACCTAGCTAAACGTGAAAAAAACGGAAAAACTTCGGATCATGTGAAGTAAACGAAGTTGCGGGTTTCGTCATATTTTCACAGTAGCCTTTCTACTATTTCTGGACACTGCGTGGGGCTCTAGCTCTGCATGGACTTAATGCCTAACCTTGCGGGGCAATCACCTAACCTAACATTAAATAATCTTTCAAAAGTTACTGTGAAAATACGATGAAACTCGCAACTTCGTTTTTTCACATAACCCAAAACTTCCTCAAACTTTTCCTTTTTTTCATGTATAATTCCTTTTTTTGGTTGATTTCATAAGGTTTTATTTTCATGAAATTGTGACTTGTGCTATTGATGTCGGCATGTATCTAAGGTTGTCAAAGGGTAATATATTCAAATGATCTACAATTTTAACATCGTGAACTAACAGAATAATATATTTACACACTATACCATCAAAACACTTACACCCTGTTGGACGTTTGGGCTGGCATTATGTCAACATTCTTAAGTCATATGGTCGTGTAGTTGACATTGGAATATCTTTGCTTTAAGAATACCCCGCTAAAACTGTTACCATTCTATCGATATGAAATTTACCAGGGTCTATGTTGACTTTATGGATATAAAAAATGGTCGTCGCTGACATAATATCGAAATAATCTTATTACGCTATGTATCTATATTGAAACAGCATAAAGTGATACCAAAAATGTGACGTCATACAATGAAGTTGACCAATGAGAGGTCAGTATTCACTTTAATTGACCAATGGTAGAATTTATACTGGCCTCTCATTGGTTATTTTATCGTATGACGTCATTTTTTAAATTTTGATTGGATGGTTCATTAAGTTGAGTGTCCAAACGTTTCAACCATTAATTGTAATCTAAAGAAAGGGTAACTTTGTGTATAAGCCATTGTCTTATCCTTTTTTATCCCTGGATAAAAATCATATCGTCTGAATGCTTTCTTAATTTAAAACAAGGATGATAACATCCATGAAAGCGAAGCTCTGAAACCGTAGGACAAATGAACATTAAAACTTGTATTGTGTCAGAACTGAATAATCAGAATATAAATGTATAAAAGTCGAACGAAACAAAACTGTAAGTATCTGCTGAAAAACTGCTTAAATGCAGGATATTGTTTATGGACATACTTACATTTTTAGGACTTGACCCTAATTATAGAAAAGCTTCGCTTTTAAAAAGGGGTAATTTTGTGTATTAGTATTGGAGATATGCATCAATTTTTCGGCTATTGTCTTATCTCTATTGATCCCTGGATGAAAAGCATGTCGACTGTTTTTGGACAAAATATAGACATAATCATGTCGACTCAATGTCAGTTGTGGCCACTATCTTTAATCAATACTCTCAATCTTGAAAGTTTATTCTTTATCCTATCTGTTTAATATTACAAAATAGACCTTAGAAGTATGGAGCAGCTTTAATGTTTTTTTTTATAGTTTTGTTTCTTTTAATTGGTAAAATACGCTTTTTTAACTTTCACAAATCCTCCAAAATAGAATTTTAAAGCAGCTTCAAAGTTATTTATGGGTTAGTTTCTTTTATTTGGTAAATTACGCATTTTTTTAAACAGTGTAATTTTCACAGATCCTCCAAAATAGACCTAAAGAATTCTAGAGCTGCTTTGATGTGTTTTTTTTGGTTTAGTACCTTTTTATACTGGTAAATTACGCATTTTTTAAACAGTCGAATTTTCAGATAAATATTCTAAAATAACCTAATGAATTCTAGAGCAGCTTCGATATTTTTTTTTATGGTTTCTTTTATTTGGTAAATTACGCATTTTTTAAACCGGTAGTTTTTATTACAACTGACATTCTAGTATTTGCCTGGCACCCCAAGCAACCAATTGAGCAGTGCAAATTTTAAACAACAAACAGTAAGAATTAGAATGGGTTATTTATAGTGGAGAAAAACCATTTCCCCTTCAACTAAATGGTTTAAGATAAATACTCTTTAAAATAGTGCTGATACAGTGATAAATATAAATTTCATCATATGCTTTGAAACGTAGAAAGGAAAGCTTTTAAAAATTTGGTTTTACACCTTTTTATTTTTTTCTATTCTTTTTAAAGCGAAGTTTTTCTATAATTAGGGTCGGCCAGTCACGGACAGGTAGGGAATGGTTAGCTCTTTTCGTTAATTTATACATGTTAGAATTGTCTTATCGTTTTCAAACTGTGCTTGGTGATTACTACAACGGTTAAGTTACGATTTAGAAAACTGATTCTTAGAACAACAAAGTACTGCAAAGCATCTCTATAATCAATTCCTATAAATGTAAGTATGTCCTTTAAACAGTATTCTGTATTAAACAGTTATGCAACAAATTTACGAACAATTTATACACTTACATTTTGCTTATTCAGTTCTGACACTCTATAAGGGTTAATGTTCGTGTGTCATACAGTTTCAGGGCTTCGCTTTTATGGATGTTGTCATCCTAGTTCATGTTATTTTCTGCTGAATTAATTGATTCTTTGTATGATTAATTAGTTTAAAAAGCTTTGCCAAAACCAGAAGAAATCCTCCCTGTTAAAAAACTGATGTGGTAGAGAGACTTCTGACTATGGTAGATTGGGCAGGTCTGCATTTCTCTGAATGGTTTATTCCAGTAATAATTATAATTTGGTAAGTTTTTAGTAGTAGATCAGCTACTCTATAACTAGGTTAAATCCTTTTGATCTAATGCTGTTTGCCAATTATGAGAAAGTGTTTAGTAGCGAAGCTACTTTATAATTCACTTTGTCTGTCCGTCCGTCAATCAGACAGTCAGTGAGTCCGTAACGCTATGGGTGAAACGTGATTTTCTCGGCTCCTATTATAGATAGACAGCTGAAATTTTAGTGAAGATTCCTATGACATATGCTCATCAATTCTATACATTGTTTTGTCCAAATGTCTGTTAATTAGGGTGCTAGATCGATTCCTAGATTTTTAGGTTTTTGTAATTTTTTCGGCTCCTTTTCAAGACAGAAGACAGAAATTTTTAGGGATTAATTAATTTTACATTTAACATATTTTCAACAAGTTTTATCAAGATTTGTTTTTTAATTGGGATGCTAGATCGATTCCTAGATTTTTAGGTTATAATGATTTTCTCTATTCCTATTCAGGATTGACGGCTAAAATTATCAGGGATTGAATATGGTTATATTCTACATATTTTCAATGATTTAATGATTATTGTATGACACTGCTCTATTGTAAAAGTTTTACCAATTCATAATTTTGAGCTTCGCTACTTATGGATGTTTTTTTTATGAAGGACATTTATAAAAAAAAACTATTACTAAAAGCGTTTTTCTTCTTAAAGTTTAAATTTTCATTAGTTTCGGGTAGACCTTTTGTAGAGTAGATCTCATGTAGGGTAGACATTCATGGTTGTGTTTAGTACAAGGCAAAATAGGTTTTTAGTAGCGAAGCTACTCTATAATTTGAAATGTCCGTCTGTCCGTCTGTCCGTATGTCCGTATGTCTTAGTTTGGGGGAAACGTGATTTTTGTAGTTAAAAATATTAAAATTTAATTTACCGTTGTTTTTAGCATCCAGTATGTAATTTGCTTTGGCCGTCAGTCTGTTAGTCATAGTACTGAAATATAAATATTAAGAAATTGAAAACAAATGCTCAAAAGGTTTCGTGATTTTTTCTAATATACATGCTTTTGACAACTAATCTTTAAATTCTTATACATATTTTTGTGCTTCGCTACTTATGTCGTCATCCTTGTTATTTTATTTTTTAGTGTTGTAATTGGACTTCTGCTATTTTTCCCTTGTCAATGGTTGAGTAGCTGTAAACAGGAATGTGAATCTTATTTAAAATTTTCTCATCTGCCTAAAATAGTGACACTATAATTTTTGTAAATATATGGGGATTGTGGATTTTTAACTGGGCACTACCCTTAATTTTGCCAGGGAGTTATATAGACCTCCTATGCACGCTTATAAAACTACCCCTTTTTAAAATTCACATTGCTTAACACAGTGCTTTTCTGGAAAGAGTGAGGATTCTCAAGCATCAGAAGCTAGAAAATTTGATTGATTGCATTAATCATATTGTTTTATACAGAGTTTAAAATTTCTTTGTGTTTGGACCCAAGCTGTAATGGAGTCAATCCATAGTTCTCTCTTCTATAGCAACTATGGTTAGCTTAAGCTCCAAGTTTCAGCAGTAAGCACTTAATATTTTTATATGTTATGAAAGGAACATTATTTTATTACTACTTTTTATGTTCTTTAAAGACGAATATACCATTCTTCATAAAAAAAGTTTAGCAATGACTAGCAGTCTGTTTGTCAAGAGAAAGCTAAGATCTTGCTAACCACTGGACAAATAAGGCTTTGACCTATTTCTTGTAATTTCATCCAAAGTTATTAGACTATTTGCTTGGGGGTTCTTGTTGCTGTTTTTAATTTATACTTAGAGTTTTTATTCTAGTATTTTCATAAATATTACCCAAAACTGTAATTTTTACAATTTTTATAAAGCAAAATCAATTAAATTACTTTAAGTTCAAGAGAAGAACCAACAAGTCCTTACAGATCCCAAAATTGCAACCAAAGTACAACAATGGAAAATTTGTATCGACTAATTTACAGAGTAAACACTTTTACAGAATCACTGGACCAGCCACCAAGTCTAACATCTGCAAACAGGGACATTGAAATAGTTTACTATCTTAGACTTAACAAATTAAAGAAAAGTCATCTTATTTTCCTTTCTATTGGACTTCTATTTTACTGAAACTTTTCATTTCTAAATCATGATTTACCATCTTAGACTGATGAACACATCGATAGTATAGATGCATATACAAACAACTACCTCCCTTCCTTTTTCAAAGACCTCTTTCGTCTGCTCATAAATTATTTTCTGCTACTTGGCTGTGTTAATATAAGCGACACCATTGGTTGATTTTGAATGACCCAACAGATTTTTATCTGGAAACAAAAAATAAATTTAGAAGCCTGGGCACTCTTTGCAGCCAAATAATTCTAAAATAAAATAATAAATATATGTTCATTATGAGAAAATTAAGATTATAAAATTGCTGACACACATCATACTTTCATTCTATTTCGCTTGTAATACACTAGGTTCTTCAATCAGCCTCCTTCATCAACCTTATCAACTTATCCCGATGTAGAGGCATTTCCCTCTACAAGAAGAACCAGAGAATTTTCTATTGATCCAAGTCAAACTTCAACTCTAGATTTAGATCTACAAGTGACTGAAAGGGAAAACACTATGTGTCCAACTGAATTGAGGGTTTGCTTGCCACCGAATCAAGACAACAGTGAAAGATATCCAATACGGTTTAATCATAGATCATTGATGCCTAATGCAGGTCCAGAATCAATAGATGTAGAAACCCCCTTATATCGATCTGAACTGAGGGTCAGACTGCCGCCAATTACTGAAAACAATTCAACTTTATCCAGATCAACTTCGAGAATATCATCAGGCACTAGAGAAGGAGAGCCAATTATTGCTACTTCATCAATTCAAGGGAGAAAATGCTTGAATATTGCGCAATTTCTTAATTTTGTGTGCAATTGCTGGCAAACTGCAATTCTCTAGAAATATTGTTATAATAGGAATTAGATAAATATCTGGAAATCGACATGATTTATAAATCAAGGGCTGTAAAAGGGTTGCTACGCTATGGCATACTATAATTGTTACTTGGTTGAGTTTGTAAGATATTTTGCAAAAAAAATATTGGTTTCTCAATTTAATACTTAAGAAATTCACCAATTACAATCCCTTTAATATACTTTAAAACATATACCAATCTATTGATGATCTTAAAGTTAAGATGAAAAAGATTTGATTGAGATATTCAATGATTTAGCATTCAATCTTTTCCACTTTCTCATCAGAATCAACAACTGGACCTGAAGCATCAATGTCAACAGGATCAAGTTTAGGAAGATGGTTGATGATGTCGGATGACCGTCCTCCTGATTATGATGAAGTAGATTCACCTCCTACCTATTTAGAAGCAACTAGGGGACAATATTCTTGGACACGTCACTTGTGATTTCAAGTGACAATCTAGAGGATTGGAGAAATTCAATTGTCCACTTCTAATAGAATGCAATTTAATTCCTGTCACATGGATGATTCATTGACGGACGGAACACAAAAAAGCTTTGCTTTTGATAAGATACATTGCAATCTTGATTAACAAACGAGCTTTTTAAAAGCGAAGCTTTTCTATAATTAGGGTCTGTGTGTCCGTACGTCCGTCCGTTACAGTGAGCTCTTTTCGTTAATTAAAACAGGTTAGAATTGTCCTATCGATTTCAAACTTTACATGCTGAAATAAAACAGTAGGTACGACTAAGAAAGCGCAGCAACTTTTTAAAACAGAAATATGTATTTAATATTTTTTTTATTGCATAATATTTATTCATTTTACTGTAAATTACTCTTTAAACGATTAAATACTAAAATGCAAAGATTATTTATTAAATTAATATTGTAGCAACAAAAAAGATATATAATAATAAAATTTATATTTTGACCTAGTTTTCTGAAATAAATCTTTTGATTATATGTAAAGAGTTAATATAGTAAAATTACTCCCATATATAGGGCAACAAAAATAAAGTATTCTATTTTTCAATACAATAAAGATGTGATGGTTATTTGTATGTTTATTGAAGAAAAAAGAACCGGTTAATGTTAAGCTACTATATAAGTCTTTGTATCTGTCTTTCTGTCTGTTCTTCTGTATGCCTGTCTGTAATTAAGGGGTTACCTATCCCAATTTCTTCACCTCTTCATTCCATTTATCTTTTTGTGTCTTCCCTTCCCCTTTACTAATATTCCCTGTAACATATAAACATCTATAATACAAAGTAGCTTGATGTCTGTCAGTCCGTCCGTCTGTCTGTCCATTAGGATCTCAGTAACCACTGAACCGATTGGATTATAATCGTCAGGGAATATATCTACTGGTCAAGTGGTGGTTTTAAGCTATTTTCTTGGGGCGTGGGACACACCAACGCCCCCCAAAAAGCTGCGATGGTTGAAGCACCAGAGGTACTTAATTTTTCTTAGATATCTCTTGGGACTAGAGGCTAGGGGCGAAGCCGCTAGTTTATATTAAAAATTGAAAACTAAAGACCTCTAATCTGTTATACAGTGGCGTGCACAGGTTTTTTTTATATTGTTGCGTGTGTCATCGAGAAACTACGTAGTTACTGTAAGACGCCCCAAAACTATATTTAAACAATGTTTGTGTGACTAACAGAAACACAATCCTTATAATAAAGTAACATGATGTGTGCCTGTTTGTCTGTACCGAAGGATCTTACTAACCGCTAAACTGATCGGGTTCTCCTTAACAGGGTAGCTTCGCATAGATCTCGGGAAGGTTTATAACTATTTTGGGGGAGGTTACCACTACCCTTCCAAGAGAAATATTTTTTTTCGTATAGAGACTCCTACGCGACGTAGCTTGGCATCGTAGAAACTTGAAAGCAACATAGATAGCCTATCGTATTATTTTTTAAAAAACAAACATTGAAAGTGCCTTTAGAGGCTGCTAGGGGCGTATCCGCTAGTATATTGTAAAACAACTAATTTTTGTTAATTCATTTTGAAATCTCATCCCAACCCCAGCATCATAATTGTATGGATTTTTTAGATGCCTTACAAATTATTACACTCGCTTAACTCGAATTTTGCGCCTACGATCTAGACGTTATATTATTTTTCATTAATTCCAAAAATTTTTTAAGCCTCAGGAACGTCCATGGGGCGGGGTTAACCCCCAAAAATTTGTATTTTCAATTCCCCCCTCCCCGTCCTTGCCTCTATTATATAAAGATCCCCCCCCCTCAAATAAAAATTCAATGTTCTATCACCCCCCCACAAAAAAAAAAATTGAAAAGCTTGGACGTCCTTGTTGAAAAACCTACACCTTTTTAGAGTCCTTTACCTGCTAATGAAGCTCAATATCACGCTTGCAACTAATTTAACTAAAAAATTGCATAGACTTCTTACAGACTCGATAAACCGTAAAAGGTATAATGTTTCAACTTTTATGACTAATCTAAAAGTAGTAGTTTTCTTTTAAAAAGTAGGACAATTTTTTTTGTGTGTGGCTTATGATTTCGATAACTTCTGAACTGAATAAGTTCTCAATTTTAGGGAAGTTTCACACAGGTCCCGTAATGGTTTTAGGATATTTTCTTTGAATATTTATCGGCTATTTTTCAGCCCTTTCCCAATTTTAGCCCATAGATGGTAGAGGCGCAACCGCCATTAAAAATCAAAGTTTAAGAATAGTTCATTTGTCGTAAAAGAGTGGAACTCTATAAGACAATGTCCAAAAATCAAAGTATCGTCTGACATTATGAACAAAAAATAAGCATTTTTTCAAGACGCGAAATTTAAGTTAATCTGCATATATCATGTATGCACTGAAATTTAAGTATTCTCGAAATACCGTTCTGTCTACAAAAATTCTTCATTCCATTTTTTGGAGCATAATTATAGCTGCTCTTTAGATGATTTTGTACCTTAATGCATTTTAATAAAGCTTGCTATGATTATCCTACTTATATAAAGTAGTATGTTCTTTTAGCTTAAAACTTAACTGCTAAATTGAATGAGTTATACTTTTTACTTTTTAGGGAAGCTTCCCATGTTGGTTTATGGCTATTTATTTTTAGATTTAGGCCTAGGGGTAGAATCATGCTATCTATTTTTACCCCCTATTAACCAGAGATGCTAGGAGCGCAGCCTCTAATCATTATTAAAATTATTTGACTAGTTGCTATGCCCTCATAGGCTTTTGTTTAGGGAAGAAGAAGGGGGGGGGGGGATGGTGGTTTAATTTTG
>LS056550.1:0-12101 GCA_900241095.1 Acartia tonsa
TAAAAATTTGTTGTTAAAAAAGTAAAAAAATCAACATGTTTAAAATGGACGTACGGACATTTTGGTGATGATTATAGGGTTGCTACGCTTTCTTAATCGTACCTAAATATTAAAGGAATCACCATGCAAAATTTGAAAACGATATGACAATTCTAACATGCCAAAATTAACAAAAAAAAAAGCTATCCGTTACGGACGGACGGACGGACCGACCCTAATTATAGAAAAGCTTCGCATTTAAAAACTGACGTAAAAACCAGGGATTTTTAGGAATAGGCCAAGATACATAAATTACATACCCAAAATTACGAGGAACAAAGTTACCCTTTCTGTATATTAAACTTATTGGTCGAAAAGTTTGAACACTAAATCAGCTGGGTTGTATTGTGTACAAACCAACCGAGACTTAAGTAAAGTCTTTGGTGTTTTTAAGCCAACGAATGAGACATTGTGTTTAAAAATACTTACTACAAATGCCCCTTTCCTCAATGGATGTAAAATAAACGTGGATATTATGGCAGGGGAAAATTTATCATCAATCAAGCTTGATAACAAAGAACTTGTTTAATGGTCAGTTCGTTCATCCAGTAGGAGGGGAGGAGATGGTAGATTGGTTGTTATTTTATCCCGCTGCAAGTTTCACTTTATTAGAGAACATGAAAATCTGATATACCCATTCTTTCCTTTCTGCGTAAAACAAAGCAATATACTATATTTTTCTTGGGCTAGGTCACATACTAAAAAGTATGTTCATCTAGAGGCAAGAGTTGGTTCACTGCAACTCTTTGACAGCTTCTAGTCGCTTTATTTTCAAGCACACAAACGTTCGATTGGGATTTACACATCTCGCTGCTCTATTTTCATTCATTTCATTACTTCTTTCTATAAAATAAAAAATGGGTCAGGGTTAGAATAGGCATTTATCGCATCGTGCTATAGACAGCTTTCCGCGGATAGTAAATTTAAAAATATAAAATTAATTTCAGTTTTGCTTGCCCCGCTGGGCCGATGGCTTTTCAGTATGGGTTAGAACCGGTTATAATCCGGCGGATATACATCGGTTTCAAAGCCAAACTTGAAAAAATAATAATCTAAACATGAATTTTAACATTGCACATTAAACTGCTGAAAAAAGTTATTGCATTTCACCCATAAAAATTTTATGTTTTACATTCCGTATACGTTACTATGTACTTAATATTATTAGATGCAAAGCTAATATATATAATAAGGTTTCATCTATAATCCTCATAATAAAGTAACATGATATATGTCTGTCTGTGTGTATACCGAAAGATATCGCTGATTGGTGTTTCTAGGGGCAAAGCTTTTATAAAAAATAAGAGAGCGTTTCGGTTGTCCAAAAAACGGTTTGAGGTAAATCACCAGCTTGAAATTACCATTTAAACATGATGTTTACGGAACAGATCATAAGATTTTTTTCAGAGAAGCAAGCTGCTATGGTACTTTCAGTAATTGGAATATCAAACACAGTTGGTCGTATACTAACAGGTAAAATATCCATTATGTTAAAGTAGCAGGATGTGTTTTTATATGGGTTTGTCAAGGTTAATGGCCATTTCAGTGCTTAATGTAATAGTTAATTGTTTGCTTGTAATACATATGCAATAAGAGTCTAATTTTTCGAATTGTTAGGTGGTTTATTCTTCCTCTGTTTTTTTACAAATTTTTTTTTGAATTTCGTATTCTCTTATTTATACTCTACTTTGTAACAGGTTTCATAGCTGACCGTCCATGGGCAGACCCGCTGTGCCTGTGTAGTAACTCCTTGGTTCGATCAGCTGATTCTGTGGCAGCCTTTACACTTATTTATACTCTACTTTGTAACAAGTTTTATAGCTGACCGTCCATGGGCAGACCCGACCTTTGCCTGTACAGTACCTCTATGGTTCTGCCAGCTGTTTTTTGTGGAAGCTTAACACTTATACATTGTTAAAGGCGTTATCAATCTACTTTTAAACATATTTTTTACGCAATTGTTTCCAATTTACTACTTATTTATACTTTGCTTTGTAACAGGTTTCATAGCTGACCGTCCATGGGCAGACCCACTATGCCTGTGCAGTACCTCCTTGGTTCTGTCAGCTGTCTGTGTGGCAATCTTTCCATTTATTCAGGAATATATCTTAAAGATTTAAACAATTCGAAAAAGCGTTTGTATCTGTAGGGTTTATGCTATTTTACTGAAATGGTGGGGACTCTGATAAATAAATTTGCCATAAGGAAGACACTCAAAAATTTTCCTAATTGCAAGTTTACTAGTTTTTCCTTCAAAGAGTCTAGCAAGCTGAATCAAATCCCCTTGTTTATAATTTAGAAATTACCTGTCCTAAAGTAAAATACATTCACTCGAAAAAATACTTTTCCTCTCCATTTCTTAAAATTAATATTAGATTAAGGGAGGTGGTTTCTATGCTAAACCGCCAAATAATCTTTTTTAATCGTCAAAGAATTAACAACTTAAAGATATTATACCTAGGATTACTGGCTGTTTCTGGTGTTGGCGGTTATATTTGGTCTTGTAGTAGCTGCTTACATTGCTCTTACTTCAATTATGCTCGTGGATCTTGTAGGTAACCATTTTTAATTTTTTGTATCAGGTAGATTATAAGTGCCATAAGTATTGGTCAAGAATGGATTCATTCATTGTTACTACAGTAACAATCTGGTACACCGTTTCTTTATCTGAGATATTAAGGTATAAAAAATATAATGAATATTTTTTAGGATTTTGATTTTACTTGAATATTAACTACAATTTTTTATACCAACCACAACGGGAGTGGGGGCCCTATTCCTGTGCTCAATATATCCTGAACAAACAAACAACCCCCCAACTTTATATAAAGGAAGGGGAGTTCAGTGCTCGACAAGGCACTTTGAGAAAAAGCACCAGCTGTGTTCATAAAGCATATTTTTAAAATATAAATTATACCATGGTTAGAACTAAAAGCTTTGAAATTAAAGACAGATATGGGATGTAGGAAACTTTATTGGCGTGTGCAGCAGATAATCAGTAAAATCCAGGGCTCGTCAGCCGCATCTCAGCCTCTAATTTAAACCAGCTTTAACACAAGAAATAAAATTTAGAAAAGATGGATTGTCTATTTTAGAACAGGTTTAAACATCCAGCTGGATTTTAAATTCATAATATTGCGATTTCACTAAGGCAAACACCCGGCTTATGCGTGGCTGCCGAGCCCTGTCACAAACTATCGGAAAATTTATCCATTAAAAACTGTACAAACTTTATGTTTTAAACTTTTATTTAATGAATTTATTATAATTTAATGAATTTATTTGGTTTAAAACCATTGTAATTTAAAGTCAAAAGAATCTTTACTATACGTGTCTCCGTCTGTATGACTGATAATCTATTTCTAGACGCCAGAATAATGTATTATAACTTTCTGATTTGGTGGTATTGTTCCTACAATATGTTCTTACTGGTCGAATTAATAGATTGGACATCTAGACTTTCTATATTAAATATTAGTCAGATTTGTTAAGTATCACTTCTATTGTATGTTGTCATCCTTGTTTTTAATAACTTTATTTGTAACTAGCGGCTACGTCACCAGAGGCCTCTAGGGGCCATAGAGGTAAGTGATGAGGGGGAAGTCGACCCCCCCTTCCCACCCCACTTTAAAAAATACTGCTGATTTTACTTTAGAAATAATTAAGATAGCGGTAATTTTGAATTTTTAAGATTAAAAGTGTCAATATTTTAACTTCTTTTTCTTATTAAGGAATTGAAAATCTTACTACCTCCTTCGGCGTGGTGACAATGTTTCGAGGAGCCGCGGCTATTGTTGGCCCGCCAATTGGTGGTGCAGTTTTTGAGGCCACTCAGAGCTATTTCTACTCATTTATGGTGTCTGCCGCATTTTTCCTAATATCCGGACTTTTTAGCTTCCTAGCGCTTTTTATTCTCAAACGGGAAATCAAGAGTTTAAATAATTTTACTAAAAGACCTGTGTAATATTAAAATAGATGAGATATTATGTATGTGATTTATAAATAAATGAATATTATTTTTGATATTTCTAGAATGTTAATTTTTTTATAGGATAGAAGGATGCTTTGCGAAGTGGTTACTTATAGCAGATTTAAGCCGTTAATAAGTCAGTCAAGACAACTTTTAATTGATATAATAAAGTCGACATAAATCATTCAACGTGTTAAAATGTTTAATTTTTCTGATTTATAAGCCTAATTATATTATAGGAGAATTGAGAATTTTAAAAATTATAGGAGTAATTTATGTTTTGTTGACCACTAGACATAGTGGCCAATAAAATGTGTCTCTGAACCGGTTTTTATCAATCCAACAGAAATTAATCGGATTCAGAGCCATTCTGGAATAATATTTATTTCACAGTGAAGTAAAATGTGTTAAAAGCACTTAAACATGTGTAACTTAATCTTTTGTATTCTTACAAAAAAAGAAAAAGTTAAAATGTAAAAAGTAAAATGTAAAAATCTTGTTTTTCTCGTGAAACAGAATCTTAATTTAAAATGTATATAAGTAAGATGGTAAGTGGCAGTTTTAAAACTAACAGTTTTTATTTAAAAGAAACGAGTTATATGAAGCAGGAATAGGGACAAGCCTTCATCCGAAAAGTATTTCGTTCGAATTGTAATTTCAAGAGTTTTTATCGACGGTAAAGCATTGACTAAAAGTGTTCATAACCTTGTGTAAAGTAAATGATTGTGATAATATCCATGACTCTTTATTATATTGATTTAAACCTTGTGTGAATGTTTGTGATAATATCCATGATTATCCCACTGTGGTGCCTCTTTATTATATTGATTTTAACCTTGTGTGTTAATGTTTGTGATAATATCCAAGACTATCCCACTGTGTTGACTCTTTATTATATTTATTTAAATCTTGTGTGAATGTTTGTGATAATATCCATGTCTATCCCACTGTGGTCTACTTTATTATATTGATTTTAACCTTGTGTGAATGTTTGTGATAATGTTCTATTCCAAATGCATTTCTTAACATAAACTAAACTTAAAATAAAACTTGTAGGAGATAGATACTCTGAATTTTCGTTGGGAGATTTGGATAAATTTTTTTTCTGTTGTTATATGAAAATTGATTTTGACAATAAGGTTAATGGAATAAAAGATTACTACATATGTGAATATTTTTTTGGAATATGCTTAGAGTAGACAAAAAGCATTTGAAATTGTATGTCATTTCTTTGGCTCTGTTATATTTTTTTGATAATTTTGACAATTGCTGATTAAATCAACCAATCTTACATGAAGAATAAGATATTTGGTACTTTTTAAAAAAATTTAAAAATACCTTTTCAGATTTCTTTTCACTAACTCAGGATTTTACTGAATAATTTATACCAGTTTATTTTTTTAGAGACTTAAGAAATAAGATAAAGATAAAGAAATACAAATAGTATTAATATAGCACACATGTGTATATTTATTCATAGATTCAAGAAGAAATTCCTTTTGATTTTGTTTCTCGTATCACCGTAGGGCATTATAATGGTTTCTTATTTAAAAGAGGTAGGATGTGTGAATCGATATATTATAACTTGTATGTTACACAAGATTTTGATGTACTCTGATAAAGTAATGCTTGCAGCTGGCTTAAATAAACAATACCACCTTTACCCCCATCCGCTCCCCTCCTACTGGATGAACGAACAGATCAATAAATGAGGTTCATATTAGCAAGGAAAAGTGATATTTTCTTCAATATATCCACGTATATTCTATATCCATTAGTGTATATATTAATGTCCTCTGAGATCTAACTAAACGCATGACCAATTGAGATTTGCCTTTTATAGAAGTTTCATAAAAGTCGTAGACAAAAATAATAATAATATAGTTTAGGGTAGAGTAACTCTATCCTCATTTGATAAATAGCTCTTTGAAAAAATATTATCACCAGTCATGGAAAAATATTTTTTTGAAATTTAAATCTATGGTTAGTTATGAAATAGACCTAGAGACTTGCAACATGATATTATAATTTACATAACATTAATTTCGACATTTTGGCAAACAATAAGTTTTAATACTTAAATATCATGTGTCTATATTCTAAAATTAACATCAAAATGGACTATATATACAATTTATATTCTAAATCTCTGTTCCTTATAAAATAATATAAAATTTGATGATTTCCTTGACCCATATTAGAATGGGACAGCTTATTTGACGATGCAGCATATTAAGTATTTTATTGCAAGAGCAGATACTCTATTACAACGATATGTCCGTATTTTCGATTATTCTTCCAAAGAACTTTGAAAGATGAATACTTTGTTATTTATTTGAATTTTATTAGCTATCTATTGAAATGTTAATTAGTGTTTTATGATGACAACGTCTAAACCAATTATCAAAAATCATTGTTAGCTCTTGATTGTATATAGTTTTACTATATTACACTTTGCTGTTCTTCTTACATAATGTTCTACGAAAAAGGAAGCAAGACAATCAAATAAAATATTTTATTATTGTGCCTCTTGCAAAATAAAAATTAAACCAGTATTATATAAAAACAGAACAGAAAAAAGGTAAAAAAATTCCCAGGTGCTACTAAGCTTTTATCCTCTAAATTTTAAGTGATGCATAAAATAATGGACACATACAGCTTTTATGAAAAGCTAATGTTTTAACTGAAAAGAATTATGACGTATACGCCAGAGAGAAATGGGACAATGGGCTGTTTATCACACTAGTCCCCAAAGTTATAAAATCAAGTTTTCTTATTCGTTGATTTAACAACTTTGGGGAGTTTTAATGAATTTTGATTGGTTGGTTTATTAAGTTAAGTGTCCAACCACTTATTATAATCTACAGAAGGTTAAATTTTGTGTATTAACATGGGGAATTTACGCCAATTTATCGGCCATTGTCTTATCCCTTTAGATCTCTGCGTATACGCTCTGCAAATAAGAATGAGATAATAGAACCCACGAATGGGTAAGGAAGCCCGCGACACTGGCTTAACAAATAGAGCATCCGCTCGTCGTCAGTTCAAATCTCGACTCAACACTGCGTCATACTAAAATATGATTTAGATTATACCTGCTGTTATGTCAAGCTTGGCATATCAATTGTAAGAGTAGGAGTACAATGAAATACAACTAAATGTTTTTTTTTGTAAAATGTAAGAATATCTTTTGAAAAGGTGTATAAATGACAATATTGTTTACACTTTGTTTCGCCAGACGCCAAAAACAGGGAATGATTTTTGATTTCTCTGTACAAAATAAATATTTTCAGAATACAACTTCCTTCCTGCATAAAATGAAACTTTTAGATAAAAAAGTTTAAAGCTGCCGCAATTCTTAATTCTTTCACAGAAATATTCACAAAAACTTTATTAAATTCTAGATTTGTGTGAAATTATGATGTAAAGGGTTTTTAGTGTCTTTTAAGGTGTCATAAGTTAGGTATGAGAATTAAAACAACAACAACAAATATACGCCAGTCTGAGTATTTGATAATTTTAAAAGCGAATCGTTTCTTTACTTAGGGTCTTCCGTCCTTTCGTAACAGATATCTCTTTTCGTAAATCAATTTTAAACATGCCAATTTATAACTTTTTTATAACATTTTTTTATCTATATTTATTTATATAATTTATATAATTATCTTATTTATCTAATTTTTAAAATGATGATTTCTAGGACAACAAGGTCTAATATTATGAGCGAAGCATATCTATAACTAAATCCTCAAAATCAAAGTTTGTTCTTATGCAGTATTCGCGGTATTTAAGCAATTTTTCAACTTATGTTCAAATTATTGTTCTGCTTATTAAGTTCTGACACTTTACTGTACATTCTTTAGATACTAAATCTAAAGAAAATTTAATTGCAATATGAAATTAGAATATTAAAAAAAATATAAGAGATTTTTACATTAAATACATACATATTTTATTATATGAAATACAGATTTATATAAAAAGATTAACTCACAAGAAAATATTAATTTACATATTTATTGAGACATTTTATGAATAAAAGTTAATATAAAGGATTGTTGAACTTGAAGGACAATTTTTAACAGTTATTTTATTACTTCTAAACATAATTATCCCTGTAAAATTCTGTACATTACAAAAGCAATATTGGTTAAAATTCTATATGTTAAGTTCAGCAAATACTTGGCAAAAACATTAACAGTAAAAATGCCTCTAATTACTGTATAATGTACTTTGTTGAGTGCATTCAAGTTCTTTTCAACACCAAAGCTTCTAGATAAGTCGTAGGTATTTGTATCTGGGTTGGTAATAAGATTGTAACATTATATAGTGTATATATTTATTTATCTAAGCCAAAATAACATAAAACCTCACAAAATTATTTAATTAGATTTTGTCGTGTATTACATCTATAATGATATCATAGTGAATTAATGTAGAAAGTGGCAATGACTGACAAATTATCAACATAGCGACATCCTTGTGCTTTTGGACTTTATATTTATGGAGATATTTCTACATCACAATTTTTCATGATAATAACGTTACATTAGTTCCATATTTAATATTACTATAAAAGAATACAATCCTATTATACAAAGTAGTAAGATTTTATTGTCTGTAGTCTATGATTTCGATAACTACTGAACCTATTGAGTTGTCCATTTTAAGGAAGCTTCTCATAGGTCCCTGGATGGTTTTCGGCTATTTAATTTTAGGCTATTTCCCTGTTTTCGTTACTAATTCGAATTCAGAGCTCATATATGCTAGGAGCGCATCCGCTAGCATATTTATATACTCTTAAATTTAATTGAAAAAAGGTCGTACTGTTATGTTGATATAATAAATACACAGAAGATTGAGATAGAAACCTATTGGATATAATCGTACTTGATAGCATTTAACCGAATTAGAATTGTAAATAGTGAACACAATAGCAATGGAAGGCAACATAGAATTGAAGCCACCCGATATTCCACCCACTAAATCATTCAGAAAGGTTGGGTTAAAAGAAAATCCCTTTCAAAATTGTTGGCTATATCATGTTTTTTTTGCTAAAACTTTGGCTTCAAAAAGACAGATCCGACAAAAATTGAGAACTAAAAATAAACAGCAAAATTGGCAAGGATTTAGTTAAAAACCAGGTTAAGGTGTTTATAGAAAGGTCTTAGTACCTAAGATGGTTTAAATTGTGAGTCGATTTTCATCATTTATCACTGGTTAGCACATTAAAAAAATTGTGTCGTTTACATGTCAATTTAAGTTATATTTGTAATATATTTTTGACATTCGTTATTTTGTCAGCCATGACTACTTTTTTTAGTCAAAGTGACATAAATCCTTGAAATTGCACATAGATAAAATGGCAACAATTTTGGATGAAGTATATGACATCTTATGTTGTTGGACTTCTGTTGATTAGTTAATTGTGTCAATTATGGTTTTTCTTTAGTTTGTTTATGTTAGCTCCGAGGTTAATATAAGGTTTAGACACCCTGAAGGGGTTAGGGACTTGGGTGCAGGTGGTGGATACCAGGGAGAGAGGGGACATTGCGCTATTTGTTACACGGTGTAATCTTTTTCGTTCAAACGTTTCAACCACTAATTTTAGTCTACAGAAGAAGTAATTTTGTATATCATCATTGGGGACGTACATCAATTTATCAGCCATTGTCTTATCCCTTTTGATCCCTGGGAAAGACGAAGAAAGTCCATCAATTACGTCATAAAAATGAATGATGAGGAGAGGGAAAGAAAACCCATAAAAAAGAAACGGATAAACCCTCGTTTTTATGACGTAACATGCTGATTTTTTGAGGGACTTTCTTCGTCTTCTCCCTGGGTAGGTGCAATCTCTATTGGTTGGAATTCCAATGGAACCATATGTAAGTATGTACTATACATAGAAGCTGTTTAAGGAAGTAAAGACATTTTATACAAGTAAACCCTGATTAAATTAGAAACCAAGGGATAGGTTTATAAAATTTGATAAGCTTCACTTTCAAATCGAACTATTTAGACAGGGGAGAGACCACGACAGGGGACACTAGAGAATTTGGGGCAACTACCCCCTCGAATGTACACCCCTTGAAAAATCTTTAAAAAAATTAGAATTTAATTGAAATCTTATGCGAAAATGCTAAGTTAATGTATATAATTTTGTGTCTGTCATAAACTCGATAAGACAAATTTTTGGGACCACTGCTTTAGAGGTTCTAGATATTTTTTCAATAAAACAAAAATCCATTAATTCCTTTGAATTGGGGGAAAAAGTAAAATTTTTATTTATGTTTCTTCAATATTTAAATAATGAGATATGAATTATTATAGAATATAAAAAATCTTTTGCATTTGTATATATATCATTTTTACTAGCGGCTCTGTATTAAAAGAGATTGGTTTATATATAAAGTCATATAGCCTAAAAGCATCACAGTACCTACGTTAAGCCAATCGGTTATTGAGTTCTTAAGCCCTTAAAACAATTACTAATTCATATCATAGGATAATTGTCTTATATTTTACCTATATCTCTCTCCCTGTGATTAGATGAATGAAACAAGGATGCAGGAAGGGGACAGCTAGGGACCTTTATTCTGAAAAAAATAGGGAATAGTTAAAAGAAGCTTTTTATAGTACCTATAAAGAATGACGTCATATTTTCCTACCATTGGTCAATTAAAATGTATAATGGCCTGCCATTGATAATTTAGTCTGTGTGTTGGCCTATCAATGGTCATTTGTATTGTATGACAACATTTTTTAAAATTTCTTATTTAAATACAGTTTGACAAAATCAAAGCATTTGATATACAGTCATCATTTATAATTCTATCATTTTAAATGTTTGACTTGTAAGGTTCTAGGGAGGATAATGAGATTTTAGAAATCAAATGAGATTTAATTCGTTTAATTTAAATTAATTATACAGTGTGTTAAAATAAGGTGTAAGTAATAAATCTAGTTTAAAGTAAATGTACATTGTAAAACATATGTAATTGTATGTGCGACTTTGAATATACATGAAAGCTGGATACTTTAGCTTCAACAACTTAGCTGCCGAAGCCAACTAAAATCTTTAAGAGGACAAAATTGTCTTTTTTTAGAACCACTTTCCATGTTTGTGGAATATAAGAAGAGGAAGCCAAATGCATTTTGTTAATGTTGAGTGCATACCTAAACCATGGCTTTAGGAATACATTTATAGCATAGATGTATAACCAGACAACTACCTGGAACCCCCTCCTGTTAAGGACCCCTTTCGTCTGCTGACAAAATGCTTTCTACTCTTATGTAGCGACTTGGCTATATTAATATTCCCGACGCTATTGATGGATTTTCAAAGACCCAATTAAAAGTAGCCACATGGACCTTGGGTAGAGGACATACAGTTATTTAACCCCTCTAGTGTTTTACTCTAATGGTTTAAGATGAATAAAATTCAGATATTTATTAAATTTTTTATCTTGACTACTTACTGAGTATTTGACAAAACTGTGATTTTTAAAATCAACCTTCTTATTGCATATTTCTTTGTGTACGTTTTTTTCAGATAGACAACTTTTTTTCAATAGCAAACATGTAATATGTACTTGTGGCTGTGCACTTGTGTCTCTTAGGGCAACCTACTGTATAGAAGGGAAAATATAGATATAAACCTTTAAGGTAACAATTTAAGAAATAACATTATAATGAGAGATCTTTTAGTTTAATTATTAACGATATCTAAAACATACAAAAAAAACTATTACATTTCATTATTTTATAATGATTTTCAGAAGACAATTGTTATTGCTAACGCAAATAGAGAGATAGGTTTATTGCAGTAATGTAAAGGACGAGAAATATATGTATATATGCCAAGTAGACAAATATTAATGCTATTTTTAGGTTAATAACTTTTTCCTTTATCTCTGATACTTTACCTATTGTCAGGGACAACAGAGATGAACATTTATCTTGTAACTAGTGGTTCTTAGAATGGTTAAATTTGTATAATTACAGTAAAGAATGCGACTTATAACAGAAGATTTTGTCATGTGATTTATAAATCAAAGACGACTTTAAAACTGTAAGAAAGTTGAGTAACCAT
>LS056551.1:0-12099 GCA_900241095.1 Acartia tonsa
CCCCCCCCCCCCCCCCCCCCCCCCCCCCCCCCCCCCCCCCCCCCCCCCCCCCCCCCCCCCCCCCCCCCCCGGGTCCAATTAACAACTCAAGGTATAACGCTCATGGAGGGAGGAGACATTGAGTTGTTTATTACTCTGGTCCCCAAAGTTTTATAATAATGTTTTCTTATTCATTGGCTCAACAACTTTAGAGACTATATTGAATTTTGACTGGGAACTAATTTTGATTGGTTGCTTCGTTAAGTTGAGTGTTCAAACTTTTCAACCACTATTTGTAACCCACAAAAAGGGTTAATTTGGTGTATCCTCATTAATTTATCGGCCATTATCTTATCCCTTTAGATCCCTGGAAAATACCATTTTGACTTTATATTGTTTTCTTTCCATTTCTAGTGTTAGTGTTAAGAAAACATTATTTGATGGAAAATTAAACTGGTGAAAAGCATTGGAAAGATGGTTGCATACATATATAGATATAATACAAAGGAGAATGATGTCTGTCCGTATGTCTGTCTATATGAAGTTTAAGATCTCGGCAACCGCAACTAATTCGGATCTACTCTTCGAGAAATATACACATATGCTAGTCTTGCGTTGGTTTTAAACTATTTGTTCGGAAGGGATGGGAAAGATGCTTTTAGGCCATTTTCATGTCCTTCCCTACCCTTTGTAAGTACAAAGAATTGTTGTTTATTAGTGGTAAACTTGTTAAATCATAAGTAGTTAAAAAAGCAATGAAATTTAAAAATTTTCACCCTATGAGAAAAGGAAAAAAGTTTTATTATGAAAGCAAAACAACTTTCATTCACTAATACTAATTTAAGGTAGGGGTAATTTTGCTGATCGTCATTGGTAATGTATATTAATTTATCGTCCATTGTCTTATCCCTTAAGATTTCTATCATTTGCCGCCAAAATGAACGATTTATTATTGGACGATTTTTGACAAATAAAACGCGTGATTGGTTCAATTTGTCGGCATATCATAAATTAGGAATTAATTGTTTCATCATCTTTCAAATGGGGTGGAAGGGGACATTTGGCTGTTTATTACACTAGTCTCCAAAGTTTTATATTAACATTTTCTTATTTGTTGACTTAACAACATTGGGACCTTTTATTGAATTTTCATAGCTTCATTAAGTTTAGTGTCCAAATATTTCAACCACTAATTGTAATCTACAGAGTGATAATTTTGTGTATCAATATTGAGGATGTACATCAAATTATCGGTCATTGTATTATCTCTTTAAAGATCCCTATACTTAACTACTTTATAATGTAAGAACTTTATGTAAAAATTAGACATTAGACTGGATTTTGTCAAAATTACTTTTTATAATGTTACAAGGATAAGTATGTTCTAAGGAATAAGATAATAGAATTTTCATTACTGTCCTACCTTATAGGTTGTAGCAAAAGATCTCGCAAATCACTGGACCTGTATGGTTATCCTTTATGCAGCTTTTTATAGATTCTGGGAGGTTTACTTACCTGAATTTTTGAGAAATCGCCCTTGTAAAAAAATTAGTAAAGTGGAGGTTCGACTTCCCTCCCTCTTTACTTAAGTGCCCCGAGAGGCCGCTAGTATACTTATAGAATTACAATTATAGAATGACTTTTCTCGTATTCATACGTAAAACAATGTCTAGCCCGTGCCTTCGGCACATCGGGGCTTAAAAAAAACATGTTTGTCTGCATTGTACATTCTATATCCGCGGAAAGCTTTTTATAATACGATGCGAGAAATAACTATTAAGGTTCTCTTTAAGTATAAAAGTTGAGTTGATGTATTAGAAAACATAACTTCAAATTAGGAAAAAATGTAGTTTTCTGAGAATGGGGGTTTCTAACCTTGCAGGGCTCTCCTAACCCTTAATCAAACTTACAAAAATATTAAAATAGCTTTTCTATTTAAGAATTGCATTTTAAATTAAAGTGTAAGATCGTAGAAGTCTTAAAAATCTTATAGAACAAACTTTGCTTGGTAAAAATTGGTAAAGTGTAAGTATTTAAAGGATTTAAGGAGATTATAGGTAGTTAGAAATTTTTATCCATCAGAATTTTAAATATTTCAGTATAATTTCTAACTAAAAAGGAAATATTAGATTTCTAAGGGTTAGTATTCTTAGAAGGGTGGCTCTGAACTCCCCCAAAAATAGTTATAAACCTTCCCTGGAGCTTTAAACAGCTTCACTGTAAAGTATAAACATATTCTTTCCTACAAACACACACACACGCACATTCACACACACACACACATACACACACACACATACAGATGGGCACACAAACATCATGTTACTTTATAACAAGTATTAAGAAAGAACAAATAAAAGAATTAAGATTATTTTTGCACAAATATTACATGTTTAAAAATGTGCGTGAAGATAGTCGCTCAAAAAATCAGCATGTGACGTCATAAAAATGAGGGATTCTCCATCTCTTTTTTAAGGGTTTTCTTTCCCACTCCTCCTCTCCTCATCCTTCATTTCTATGACGTTAGAATTTTTTGAGCGACTTTCCTTCACGTACCTAAATAAATCTTCCCCAAAATTGTTAACTTCTTTCTGCATTTGATAACGTCATAACTAAAGATGTTAAAAATGGTTTATGCTACTGCTATGTAGGAGGAATACCGGGGCATAAAACAGGCGTAACTCATCACCATGTACAGTTAGGTTTCCAATTAGGTGTGATTTAAGCTAATACCCCAGGTGTTTGGATAGAAAAGGAGAAATTTGCTCCCCTTAGCTATCCTAGGTTGTTAGACCTGACGTTAAAGTGTCATGGACAGCAACCTCGCCCGCATGAGGTAATTGATAGGTAATTAAGAAAGATGATTAAAGTCCCTCAACAGATTATGACGTCATACGATAAAATAACCAATAAGAGGCCAGCATAAATTTTATCTTTGGTCAATTACAGTGTATACTGGCCTCTTATTGGCTTTTCTATCGTATGACGTCATAATCTGTAGAAGGACTTTAATCAACTTCGTAATTAAGTGGATGATTTATTTATCATCCATGGTCTTATCCCTCTAACCCTTGTTTTATGTTAATGTGTATAGTATATATGTGTGTGCCAAAATTGATAAAATTAGAAACACATATTTTTTCTCATAGTTTGAGGTAGGACTGGCAAAAAAGCTACATTTAAGTTTTTTCGGGTATAGTCCCTTTCGTGGCAACGCAACTTAAGGGGCGATTCTTCGTATTTTTCACAGTTTTTTTCTCCTATTTCTAGCCCCTGAGGGGGGCTCTAACCCTGCGGGGTCAATTGCCTAACACTGTGGGGCAATCACCTAACCCAATATAACCTAACCTAAAATAACCTATTAAAAGCCATTTTAAAAATACGTCGAATTGCTCCTTATAGGGCGTTGCCACGAAAGGGACTTTTCTCGTTTTTTCCAATCAATAAAAGTGGATCTTTAAGCAAGAAGACGTTTTTTGTGAACTTAGCTCATAATTCAATACTTATCTATAAGTAACTGGATGTCTGAACCGATATGCTTCTCCTTTATATATGAAAGCTTCTCATAGTTCCCGGGAAGCTTTTAAAACTATTTTATTTTTGGGGGAAGGTAGCTCAAAATTGAATACTTATATATAAGTACCTCGATGGCTGTCTGTCTGAACCGATATGCTTCTCCTATATATAAAAGCTTCTCATAGTTGCAGGGAAGTTTTTAAAACTATTTTGAGGGAAGGTACATCAACCATCCCAAGAAAATTTACGCCTGGAAAAAAATAACCCCCCCCCAAAAAAAAAAATTCTAATTATGAGAATTTGAAGATAATGATGTTTTTTAGAGCAAAAGATAGCTTTCTGTATTTATTGAAAAAGTGTTATAAACAGCGGGAAAAACAATATTGGCTATTAATGCCAAAATATATACAAACTAATTCTCACAGCCTCGAGATTAAACTTTACAATTTCGCATATACATATATTTGATATAGAACCTTAGAATTTGTGAAAGTTTATAAAAAAAACAATAACCTCTACAAAAGTAAAATTTTGTAATCATAAATGTATAAATTTGAAATATGTAGCATAAAACCTTCCCAGGACAAATGTGACATTTTCCTCAATTAGAAAACTTAACGGACAATTAATAGAACCTTTCTACTTTTGGGAATTTGATTAAGATTGACCCCAAAGTTTTAGAATAGTATTTTCTTATTCATTGGCTGAACAACTTGGAGTATTGATTGGTTGCTACATTAAGTTGTGTTCGACGTTTCAACCACTAATTATAATAAATTACACAAGAGGTAATTTATGTATCATCATTGGGGTTTGTGCATCAATTTATCGGCTATTATCTTATCCCTTTAGATCCCTGTTTAATACTTCGCTTTATTTTCTATTTTTAGATTCCAGATATTTTCCTGAGGACTTTGCTTTCAGGGATCTAAAGGAATAAGACAAT
Organism: Acartia tonsa; assembly: GCA_900241095.1. Classification (NCBI taxonomy): domain Eukaryota; kingdom Metazoa; phylum Arthropoda; class Copepoda; order Calanoida; family Acartiidae; genus Acartia; species Acartia tonsa. The sequence goes on from LS056551.1 coordinate 4,442, forward strand.
GGCCGATAAATTGATATACATCCGCAAAGATGGTTAATAAAATCATCCTTTTTTATATAAGCACTCAACCTCAAAATTCACTAAAGCCCCCCAAGTTGTTAGGCAAACGAATAAGAAAATGTTATTATTATAACAATTTGGGGACTAGTGTAATAAACAGCCCATTGTCCCCTCCCTCCCTACTTTGCCTATGATAAAAAGTCATTGTAGATGACAGATAAATATTAGGTAAATACCAGGGCTGGAGGGGATGGGACAATAGACTAGAAGTGATTAAAATTTATAATCCTGACATTTGTAAGCTTACATTGGTTTTAAGTAAGCAGAAAGTAACAGTGTCCAAGCATTTTCACAAACAGTTTTTAAAAATATTACTTAATGGGTGATTTGTTTATAATTTGATTATAATTTGGGCGTTGCATTTATCCTTAGGATCCCTGGGTAAAAAGGCAAAATAAAAAGGGGAAAGATATCATACTGGGTTAAAGGATTTTTTAAGCCTATTTCTTTATTTGTGTTTCTTCTTTTAAGTGTAAATATCATAAACTGAGGTGAATTCTTAAAAAAAACTTTTTGGCTCACCCAAAATCAATTGAAAACAATGGAGGGTAGCAATAACCCCTGCGGGTGACGCTCAATCAGAGAGGCCTTTACCTATGGTGTTTAACCTTTCAATTTTTAAATTTGTGGGGTGAGGTTTTCTGCGCTCAATTTGGCACTTTTGGGAAACTGCCGTTTGACTAATTTCTTCATGAGAAGAAAGCTGTATCTTATCGTCTATTGCCCTTTCCATATAGTAAACTAGAGATCTCAAAATTGCTGGTAAAAATGATTTGTATTTTTTTGGAAAAGCTTGATAAATATTTTGGGGTGGTTTAATGCTATATTTCCTGATATTTTACTAGCGGGGAGCTTATAGTCACTGATAAGTTTAATCCAATGTGTGAACGCCAAAAGACAAAGCAGGTATAATGGAGTTGACATATCACACTATCACACATCAGGGAGGGAGGGGGCATTGGCCACTTTATTACACTAGGCCCCAAATTTTAAAATAATATTTTCTTATTTGTTGGCCTAACAACTCTGGGGACTTTTAATAAATTTTGATTGGTTTGTTCTTTAAGTTTAGTATCCAAACGTTTCCACCACTAATTGTAATCTACAGAGGAGGTAGATTTTAAACATGTCTGGGGAATGGGATTTATATTGATTTATTTTTAATTGTCTTATCCCTTTAGATCCCTGATCTCACACAGTAATGTTAATAAAACATCATTGATAATAAAAAGAATGGTAATGTTCATATTACACTGCCAATTCTTATTTTAAAGTAACAGTCAATTTTCTGGTCCTAGAACAAACGCAGGAGTGGACACTTAACCTAACCTAACCTATTCTAGACCATCTTTTAGGTTTGTTAATGCCTAAAACCTGCAGGGGGCTTATTTGTACATTCATATCTTAACCTAAAATAATCTGTATAGAAATACTAAATTAAATTATTATTTTAACAATCCTGCATTTGGGACTCCTACGTTTGTCCTGGAATTAATTTTCTAGCTATTGGTAGATTAATTATGTTGCTACATTGTATCCCAACCAACTCACTGACAACAAGCCATAAGTTATAGGTACAGAAGCCAATAATATGTCATATACAATAGTTCAAGAATAAATCAAAAAAAAGGATAAGATAATTACATTAATATCATCCTTATAATAAAATATCAGGATGTCTGTTTGTTTGTAAGTGTCTGTTTGTATCGAAGGATCTCGCTAACTGTTGAACCGATTGGGTTTTCCTTAACAGGGAAGCTTCCCGGGAAGGTTTATAACTATTTTGTGGAAGGGTATCGCCACCCTCCACAGAGAAATCTACAAAAAAAATTAAAACGCCGCCCTGCGGACATTTTTGCAATTAGCCAGAAAAATACCTAACACCATCAAGCAGCGAAAAAGAAATTTTTGCAAATTGGTGATTTTAAATTAGATTGAAAAGAAACAATTTTAAGTGTCCCTAGAGGCCTCTAGAGCGTAGCCGCTAGTATTATAAAAAGCAGTAAGGTTTTTTCTGTAGATTAAGATTTTTATAACTTTTGAACCGATTGAAATTTTCATTATAAGATAGCTTCACATATATCTAGGGCTTATTTTATTTTTTTTATATTTTTACAATCTCACAGAGTGTGTCTGTGTGAGTCTGTGTGATTGTCTGAGTTTGTGTATATGTGTGTGTGTGTGTCTGTGTCAGTCTGTGTGTGTAAGGTTGTGTGAGTCTGTCTGTGTGATTCTGTGTGTGTTTAAGTGTGAGTCTTTGTGTGTGTGTGTGTGTGTCTGTAAGTCTGTGCAATTGTTTGTGCTTGTGTATGTGTGAGACTGTCCGTTTCTGTGTAAGTATGTGTGTGTTTGTGTGTGTGTATCTGTTTGAGTCTGTATGTGTGTGTGTGTCTGTCTGAGTCTGTGTGTGAGTCTGAATGTGTTTGTGTGACTCTGTGTGTGTGTGTGTGGGTCTAGGAGTCTGTGTGTGAGTCTGAATGTGTGTGTGTTTTTGTGTGCGTGTGTGTAAAAAGTTTGTAATTTTGTTTAGTAAACTCATGGCAAAATTAGTTTAGTGTTTTTATCCAAACTTTTATACAATTAACTCACTTTCAAGTTACAAACATATTTAAGACAGAATTTTCAAAAAAGTAATATTAAACTGCTAACTCTTCCTAGCCTTTAGATTACGGGATACACCACCAGATGTTATTTGATGTATCTCTGAACCAAATCTTGCTTATTGATGTACATGATTTTATGACAAAAAAGCTTCAATAGCACGACTTTTGTCTGGAGATCCCTACTTTGCATGGTAAAAGGTTGCGCCTGAGTTTCAATCTCCCTCAGCATACACCAACAACGAAATTGATTTGAAAAAAAATCGCGAAAAATACACATGATTTTCACATTTCATTGGGAGACCAAAACATAGTAGAATTGAAGACCTTTTTACTTGCCCCCCAATTATAATTTTAGATTTATTTCACTGGTTGCTTATACCTTATTCCTGATTTTCCCTACACTAACTATTTATGTCGCACATCTGACATATCAGCAGCAGGAACTATTTTTAGTGTCTTCAGTTATGACACGGCGATGGGCCGTAATTCAAGCCTTTCTCCTTCCCAACAATGACCGGAAGTGGTATGTGCAGTTAAGCCACATTTGCAAGTTAGAAATTACTAATGTTGATAATGGTATAAGCTGTGAAGAATAAAATAATTTTGTTCTTGTTTTTTACCATGTGAGCATTGAAGTTTTGTCTTCTTGGAAACAAAGATAAATATGCAGAATATGAAATGAAATTCAACCAGTTGAATCATCACATAAAATTTCAGTCATCTGTCTTAACCCATTAGTAACGAACCGGGTATTAAAACCCGGTTCCGAAAAATGGGAAAAAAACCGGTTTCCAGTCTTCAAATTTCATCATCCTTTTGTGAGCCTCCCCTTTACTCCGTTCTTTATCTATAGATTACATGTGGTTGTGTAGTTTTCAATTACGGATCGTATCAAAGTTCTAAAAAGTGTTCATCTCACTTTAGGCGTTCAAAAATTACATTTTTCATTTTTTGTTGAAATAACCGAAAAATAACAGAAAACCACCCAAAACGGGTTTAAATACCCGTTGTGCATTTATGGTCCTGCCGAACTGTTTTTTTTGCAACTTTCCTGTGCACGCCACTAGAGTAAAACAAAAAAATTGGAATTCCGTTTTAACCATTATAAAGCTTCCCTGAAATTTTCAGCTCGATCGGACCATAAAAGTGGCGCTCGGCACTAATGGGTTAAGTTAGATTTTTTCCTAACATAACTCTATTGGTAAGAAACTAAACGATATTCTGAATTTTATCTGTCAATGAAAATCATTTTTCTCAATTGGAAAAAATAATTTAAGTTAGATTTTGCTCTACCATAACTCTATTGGTAGGAAACTAAACGATATTCTGAATTTTGTCTGTCAATGAAATCATTTTTTCTCAAATTAGAAAAATAATTTTTCAAATATAATAGACAGATATAAGCTATCCATTTATCAAATAATTTTGTAATTAATCACAAAAAAATGTTTTTCATCTGTACGTTTTTACATCTATCTACCTAACTTTCAATCAATCCTTCCATAAATCTATTTATATTACATTTATACCTACCAATACCTCGATTTATATATCTATCTATTCATCTATATATCTATGATCTATCTATTTATCTGTCAATACAAATGATTATTCTAAAAAGACAGACAAATAAAAAGTAATGCAAATCAATATTTCAACCTCAATTTGAAGCAAGGGTATATTTACTTGAATTGCTAAAAATCATTTTTCATTTGAAATATTGAAATATTTGTGTAAACTAAAATAGTAAATAGAAAAAAGGATGACAACATCCATGAGTAGCGAAGCACAAAATCTATTATGGAATAAACAAACTGACAAAGTGAGTTATAGAGCAGATTATATGTTATCATAACAAAGAAAAGAGAAAGAATATAAAAAAAAACTTAAAATCACAAACCTTAGACAAATAAGGTTATGTCTTTGAAAGTTGTAAAAAGAAAAGCAGCTAAAAAGCTGCTTAAAAGCAATCATACTACCATAAATCTTTGTATGCCCTATTATGGTGCATAATGAAGGGAATAATGGCAACAAGTTTTAACCGTTTAACTTTGGTAGGACCAGAAAAAAATCTGTTGTAAAAAGTAAAAGCGGCTAAAAAGCTGCTTAAAAGCAGTTCGACCGCTACGGATTTTGTATACTTAATTATGCTCCATATTGATGGGAATGGTGACAAGAATTCAGCCTTATATCTTTTGAAGAAGCCGAGAAAATCAGTTGTGAAAAATAAAAGCGGCAAAAAAGCTGCCCAAAAGCAGTCCGAATGCTACGGATATTTTAAACTTTATTATGCTCCATTTTGATGGAATGTATCAGCCTTTTATCTTGTATAGGATCCAAGAAAATCACGTTTATCTCTTTTTGTATCTGACAGACGGACGGACAGGCAAACATTTCAAATTTTAGAGTAGCTTTGCTACTAAAAATAGAAAAACCATAAATAGTGCAATATTAAAATATGTAAATACAAACAAAATATTTATTAAATTTTATGATAATAATTTAAAGGTTAAAATGAATATCAAAATTTAAATATAATATATTTCTCACAAAGCTTACGAATTAAAATTATGCATTCACTGTTCTGAACAAGGACAATTATATTCTAAAATGTATATCGAATATCAAGGAAGAACATCTGAAATGTTATGCTATTTTGTTTGTAAAATAACAGTAATAGTTATTTATCACATCGTATTATAGACATCATTCCGCGGTTTAAAATATATCAAAACGGGTAGTAATTTTATGATTTTTATTTTAATATTCATGAAAAATTGGCTTTAATACGATGATATCCAGTATTGCTGAAGACCGGTTCTAATCCATCGGATATGAATCAGTTTTGAAGCCATACTGGAAATACTACAAAATTAAGATAAAAAATAAAAGTATAGTCGTACATATAAACGTAGGGACATACACTAATAATGAAGTAGCCTCGCTGGTAATAAGAAACCTTATAAATAACGTTATTAATAACATTAACAAATACTTATACAAATAGTTGAATAAAATTATAAATTTTGCACATCAATATAAGAAATTTAATACGTAATATTCATGTAATAACAAGGATGATATCATCCATAAATGCTAAAATAAGCAGACAAAAAGACTTCCCCTTACCCCAACCTCCTTTTAACATATACATATACCCTTTGTAAGCAGTTCGTCATAACTAATATTTAGCTTTTTTAGCAGCGCTACTTATGGATGCCTTTATTCTTGTCATGCTTTTGTCCATATATATAAGAGATCTCAAATAAAAGGCAATAAATCATTCTACTTTCCCTATTATGACAATTAAAAGTAACCCTTCTATATATATTGGTAGAAGAGTTAAAACACTGCTGGTTTCACTAATTAACAAGTGTTTTAGGCAAACCAATAAGAAAATGAGTAATTGTTTTTGTACCAGTATATCACATCTCTTTCTGATAACATTAGATGATTTTTGAAGATAATGTCAACAAATAAACTGTTTTACAGTATTTCTGAAACCTTATTTATAGAGTAGCTGTGATCCAAAACTTATTAAGTGTTAATGATATTTTTACTAATCATCTCTGCTCCTAATGAATTATATCAAATTAGCAAAAATTGTATTGTTTGTAGATATTAATTAATTCTTGATAACAGCATAGCTACTCTGTGATTCTGTAATTTTATTTTGCTATCTTTCTATCCGTCTGTGTAAGTCTCTCTTTCTCTCTCTCTCTCTCTTTCTGTCCGTCTGTGTAAGTCTCTCTTTATCTCTTTCTTTCTATCCGTCTGTGTAAGTCTCCCTTTCTCTCTCTCTTTCTATCTATCTATCTATCTATCTATCTATCTATCAATTAATCACTAACAATGTTTCTCTCTCTCTCTCTCCCTCTCTATCTATCTATCAATCTTTTTATATATTTTTTTTCTTTATACCTTAAATCTCTCTCCCTCTCTCTTTCTTTATCTCTCCCTTTTTTTCTTCCTTATTTTAATCTTACTGTTTAGAAAAGCTTTTGGATATTTTCATCCTTGCTATAGTTACAATAGGCTACTTTCTTTTAAACAATATCATTATATTTTGCTCTTATTGTTTTCTAACAAGGACTATCACGTTGCATAGAAATTAAAACCTTTTTTGCAGAAGGAAATTTGGGATAAATTAGGGTTAGGGGAAAATTTAATCTAAGGGTTATTTTCAACCTTCTTTATTACATTGTTCCATCGTAAATCTACCTAACATTTTTAGGAATCATCATGCAAAGTTTAAAATCGATAGGACAATTCTAACAAGCCTAAATTAACAGATGTAACCATTTTGGACTTAAGGACGTCCAGACGGACCGACCATAATTATATAGGCTTCGCTTCTGAAAATAGGTCTATCTAAGGGTGCGTATTTTTAGATATTTGGACGTAAATATATTTGTGATTGGATGTTGTCATCCTTGTTTATTAATATTGAGCAGCTGCGATAATCTTGATATGAATCAGCCTTGTTTGTTATTCTAGTAGAAATCAATGTTAACAGCTTTAATTCATTCCCATGAAAAGTAAATACATATATGTTTTTGAAAATAGGAATTTAGATCTTTATCTTGTTTTACGCTGTATTATGTTTATTTCTACTACATGGTATTTTTACATTTTTTATTTTAACAATAACACATAACATCCATAATAGCGAATCTCTGAAATCAAACGATGTAAAGAGCAATCGAACATCAACACTTGATATCAAATCATAATAAGCAATAATAATGTTGTCCTAGGAAAGTAATCCAAGTACCAAAAAAATATGAATAGGATGATTATACAGTGTGTTTTTTTTTATGAGAACTTTTTTGAAAGCAATTTTACCCCACTTATAGTTATCAGAATTTAATGATTAATGGCTTATTTTCTTTGTTTTTAAGGCAATTAATAGAACAACAAAAAAATATTTCAGTTTTTATTTAAAAAGTACAGTAAAATCTAAATTTCAAAACTTAGGTGTCAACATATAAAAAT
>LS056552.1:0-12098 GCA_900241095.1 Acartia tonsa
CTGAATAAATTTACTTACCCTTGCATCTCTTAATATGTGAGTGTTATGCTTCTAAATCAGCTAAATTGAACAAGAATAATACTGTTTATGAGTATCGAATACAAAATGTTTTTATTAAAATAATTTTATATGGTTTAAATAAGAGGGAGTAGAGTAATTTTGTCTCAAGGATTCGATTCACACTTATATAAAAGTAACAGAATGTTTGTCTGAGAATATGTCTAACTTAATATCTCGTTCACCACTGGAATGATATGGTTCTCCTTTACAGTGAAGCTTATTAGAGGTACAGGGTTGGTTTATTAAGCTATTTTGTGAAAGGGTACCTCAACTTTTGAAATCCTTCTTTATTGAAGAGTGGCTACGCTTCATAAATTGTTGCAAATAAATCATCCAAGTTACAGCTGCAATGCTATTAGGATATGCGTGTGTGTTGGTGTGTGAGTGTGTGTGTGTGTGTGTGTGAGTGTGTGTGAGTGTGTATGTGTGTCGGTGAGTTTTATGTTATTGAATTATATAATAAGGGGGTCCTAAAGAAGGATTAAAGAAGGATTGGGGTATTTTTATATATTTTCTTACAATAGAAAATTAAACTTAAGGTTTCTGTATCATAAAAATTGTAATGATAAATGATAGAAGATCTTTTTCTTTCTAGATGTCCTATCATTGATTCTTATATCACAAATATAAGTATAATTATTTCTGTAACTATAGATAGATTTAATAAGAATAATTGAACTCAAACCAAGCCATAATTAATACAAATTCAATTTAGCTAAACGTTGAATGATCTAACAGTGCATACAAGCAAAAAAAACAATTACAAAACACGAAAAAATAACAATTTTCGGAATTTTAACATTACTGTAAATCTTTACATAAATCTGACTTTAGCTCTACTCTCAAAAACTATTCTTTAGTTTTCTTTAATGTTAATTTTCCTCAAATTCATTATTTAAAATTATTGTCTTAACTTTCTGTAAATACTCCAAAGAAAAAGTTAATTTCCTTATTTTCAAAGTCTGTTTTTTGTCAAATTTAAAATAGTTAGATTTCTATCTATCATTATAGAGGTCGGTATTTGAATGGATTTATCATTTCTTGTGTAATTTTTCTAATAATTTTCTGAAGAAATCTAAAGACTTGAAAAGTCAATGATTTTAAATAAATTTCCATATTTTGGCCAGTTTTAGACTTACAGTTGATTTTTAATACTGTTAAAGGTTATTTTCCTCGTGCTTATTGACGGCTGACTACTAGACGTATAATCGTTTTAAAATTAGATTTATTATTGAGTACTTTTTAAAAATGAGTTAAGTAAACAGTTGACATTTCAAGTGCCCCACTGTTAGATGCGTTTATTTTAGATAAATCATTTTTATTTCCCTTTCAAAAATATTTCAATTTATTCTAATTTTGAGCGTTTTGAGGGGGTTTCAAAATATAATTTTCTATAATTAGATATTCCGTCTGTCAATCCTGTTATGTAATGTTGTTTCAATAACTACATAACTGAATGAGTTCTCCCTTTTAAAATACATTCGCATAAGTTACGTGATAGTTTTAGGCTATTCTATCTTGACTTTGAGCCTTGGGATGGTTTTAGGCTATTTTTCGGCCCCTGTCTTACCTCTTTGAATAGACCATAAGATGCTAGGGACCGAGTCTTTACTACTTTAAAAAGGATTCCATTTATTTTTAGTATAACTATGATAGAAAAGTTAAAACTGCTTTCATTAAACCTATCTATTGGCCCTTGCAAGGTTTTAGGCTAATTTCGGGAGAGGAGGAGATTTCATAAACCAGATGAATACAAAACAGTGAAACTAAATGGATGTTATACTTGACAATTGACACGACAAAGTAATCTCCCAACCCCGAGCCCTTCTTCTCCAATAAACTTGGTATTGAACTATGCTAAGTTTTAAACCCAATTATCTCATTCGTTGGGTGAAAAACTTAGGGTAATATTATTTAATTCTTTTTTGTTGCTATTAAACTAGTAATGTTCAAACTTTCCGACTAATAACTTTGATATTTGTAAACTTTTTATTATAAATATTTGAGTGATAAATAGTAACTCTAGTAAGGACAGACATATTACTTTGATATGCTTTAACTACAGAAAAAGGTCTGACAATCAAAAGGAATGTTATCTCAAACAGTTGCGATGATTGGAAAAAGCAATGGCAAAATGGATTTATTATTACCTGGATCTTACACTAGATTTTCATTCTCTAATAAAGTAAAACTTGAAGCGGGCTACAATAACGATTCCCCCAGTCCACCTTCTGAACCCCATCCCTTCACCTACTAATGGATAAACGAACTTACCAATGAACGAGTTCCATGTTAGCAAGCTAAATCGACGACAATTTTCCCCTATCAAAACATCTACATATATTTTACACCTATTCACGGCAAGTTTTTCTGACAAGGTTTTACCAATTGCCAAGGCATTTCTTCATCTACTTTTATTTTCACCACTCATATTTAACATCATTTATAAATTGTTTTTGCTGCGCTACTTATAGAAATGATTGTCCTTGTTTTTTGTTCAGAATATGGCACTCTGTCCCCGACTAATACCCCCACAAGAATGTGCCAGCCATATTAATCATTTCTAGGGGAAGGGGGGGTTAGTGGGGCTAAACATCCCCACCCCTCCCTACATAGACAAAGTGTGGCCCCTAGAATTTTTTTTTCCAGCCGTCTAGAAAAAGATAAGTAGTTGCTTCCTTCAAGATTTAGGTACATGTTTTGGAACAAACAATATGATGGACAAAAATCAAATTACGTTCTGTTACATATCATATTATTTTGTCCTTTAGGATATCGCATATTACCTAGATGCTAGTTTAGGTTGAACATAAAAAGGAGAAAAAAGTGAAATAATTTGAGAAACAATAATCTTTACTGGGACAAAATGTTTTGTTTCCTATGTGTAAGAGCAAATTATTATTATGAAAGTGAAAATGATGATACCAAAATTACATGGGATTATTATTTTGACTGGCGGAAAATATAAAGACCTTTGTTTGGAATTATTTTTCCAGTATGGCTTAAAACCGGTAAATATCAGCTGGATTAGAAACGGTTTTTGGTTATTGGTTTTTTCCCAGAACATTTATCCCTAGTACTGCTTCATACTTTTCTTTCAAAAACATTTCATTTTTTATTTTTAAAATTGGAAAGGTTTCGAGAATTCATCTGTTTGTTTTATGTCCATTAATATCTCGAGATTGTTATTTAAATAAAAGATAAACAGATAGATACATAAATCTATATTAATTAATTATAGACCTGCAAAAAGACTCTCAAGCCTCTTCCGTTGCAGTTATGTATTCATTGCTTGGCATTTTTAAAAATCCTTTGTTCTAAAAAAGCTTTAAAAGTGAAGATAAATGTTTTGTTAGTAAATATAGACCTCAACCATCCTCTTCCCTTTCAGCCCACTTTAAAATCTACCCACAGTTAAAAAAATTCAAAATTGGAAGAATTAAGAAATTTTTAAGCCAATATAATTCTAAAAATATATATATATATATCAGCACCAAAATACCAAATAATAGCTTCACTACTGGTTTTCCTCGATATAATAGTCAACCATGGAACCCCCTTCTTATTTCGAATTAAATCAAAATTAATGGAAGGGGGTGTAGTTTTTCGTGTGTTTGTATTTACTTCAAGTAAAGTTAGGTTAGGTTATATTGGGTCCAACCAATTTCTCTACTTTGTTAAAATAAAAAGATTAAGTAAGCGTTGTTTTAGGATTAAAGTTTAGAAAATACAATTGACAATAAATTTATCTCTCATGATGATCTACAAAATTGCCCTGTAGATAAATTTTTTTCTCAATGAAAAGTACGGATACTACTAGTTTAGAAACAACCAATCAAAGGTCGATGAAAGGGCACAAAGTTTTTAAGCCAATGAATAAGATAACAAGGTTATAAAACTTTAGGTACCTGTAAATTTATAATTTACAGTCAAATACCCTAACCTTCACGAGAAACGGGATCCCACATGGATTAAGCCCTAAAAACATTCTAAGAGCATTGTTTAAAACTCTAAAATTATTTGTTAGCACCCCCTGTTGAACTATGCTCGCCCCCGCTAGTTGCCTAAATTCGATGAAAAGGTCTGAAGTAATAAATCTATGTAGCCTCTTGTTTTAAACATTGTACATAAATTAGTATGCAGATATATGTGGTGCTTTACTTAGGGATGGGTATTCTAAACATCAGGAAGGGAGGGGACATTGGACTGCTTATTACTCAAGTTTTATTAGAACGTTTTCTTATTTGTTGGCTTGATAACTTTGGGAGCTTTTATTCAATTTTTGATTGGCTTGTTCATTAAGTTAATTGTCCAAACGTTTCAACCTGTAATCTACAGAATGAATAGTTTTGTGTTTTATCATTGGGGATGAACATTAATTTATCGCCCATTGTCTTACCCTTTTAGATCCCTGTCTAAACATAATTTCATATCAAAGGTGAACAAATATTGATAGTACATTTTACTATTGTTGGTGAATGTGATTAGGTTAGTTAGTACTGGTCTATACAGGTAAGTGTGAGTGTGTGAGTGTGTGAGGGTATTTCTCTACAGAAAGCAAACAGTTTAGCTATCGATATTTTTCATTACAATCAGACATTTAGACATTCAGACATCCTACTTCTTTTTCTAAGAATATTTTAAATGTTTGATTTTAAGTGAATTATCCTTTTCTTTATCCCTTTCCTTTCATGTTTGCCTCCCTTAGTTTTTTGGAGGGGTGAGGGGGCGGGGTTGAGATACCCCCCCCCCTGGAAAGCAGCAACCTGCATATTAAGTGTCTTACTTCATGATGTCGGAAAACCATTGGGGGGCGCTGGGGGGCCAGTGGGGTTAGGTATGGGGGTAAACATAGAATTAAGTCATTTTCTATGCTTTTTCCAAACATTTTGTGTGTGCGTTTGTTTGTTTGTCTGTATGTCTGGTAGATCGTTATAGACACTATCCTAATATTTATGGGTAGTATTAGGATGTCTTTAAGTCTGTCAATGAAACTGCTTAATGAATTGAGTTATTTTTTCTAATAAAAGCTTTATATTAGTCCTTGGCAGATTTTGAGCTTTTTGATGGTCGATAATTGCTGTATATCCCTAATACAGATATACAAATTACCTCTGTAGATTGCAATTTGTGGTTGAAATGTTTGGACACTTAACTTAATGAACCAAACAATCAAAATTACCGAAATTTGTAAAGCCAACGAATAAGAAAACGTGGTATTATCCCCTTTTTTTCAATTTTGAAAATTTGAGTAACCCCTCCGGATTCCCCCCCCCCTCCACCTACAACGACGAACAACTATTTTAGGTTAGGTTTTAGGCTAGGGAGCCCAGCGCTGCGGCTAGGCAGGCAAGGGGGCCGAGCGCTGCGGCTAGGCAGGCAATGGGGCCGAGCGCTGCGGCTAGGCAGGCTGGGGAGCCGAGCGCTGCGGCCAGAGTTGTTCGTTGTCGGAAGGGGGGGAGGGGTCTCAAATTTTCAAAATTGATAAAAAAATTTCTAAGAGGATAATACCATTATCTTCAATATAAAGGAGAAGCATATCTGTCCTGTGGTTAGCGAGATCTTTCGCAACACACAGACAGATAGCCATCCTATTTCATATTAAGATTTTGTATTTTTACGAATTTAAAAACATGCAGAATTGATGACACACAGTAGATGTTTGTGCAGTTTGAATTAATAAGCCTAGTTAGTTTATATTGTGCATTTCATTCATAATTTTACACATAAATATACTGTACATGCGGTGCTTTCATTCATATCACTAAATAAACCATTCCCTCCCCCCACCCTTCTTTTATAATTTTCATCATTTTAAAAGACATGCAGGGAAGCCAATTTTAAACCACTATAAAGTCCAATTGATAAGTTAAAATCCTTCTTACCATAAAATATTTTATTAGGTAAACATTAGAGCTATTTTTACGAAACTACGGACGGACGTAAGGACCAAAATATAGAGAATCTTTGCTCATCAAAAGAGTATTCTTATTTGTTCTAATATTTTAAATGTTCCTCTGTGTTAGGACAAGGGAGAGAGAGGGGGACATTGGGCTGTTTATTGCACTAGTCTCCAAAGTTTTAATTCAACTTTTTCCTCATTCGTTGGCTTAACAATTTTGAAGATTATTACTGAATTTTCATTGGTTTGTGTATTAAATTGATTGTTCAAATGTTTCAACCACTGATTGTTATTACAGAAGGGGTAATTTTATGTCATTATTGGGGATGTACATATATTTTACGGCTCTTTAGACCCCTGGCTAGGATCCTTAATTGGGGTTTTATAGAATATTAAAAAACTTTTTTTATTTTTTTTTATTTTATCAAACGCTACGCTTTAGTCAAACTGCCAAATATTTTCAAAAACAGCTGTAATGTTTTTTTTTTCAAATTGTTCCAAAGAAAATTTTTCCAAGCAATGTTTTTTGTTTTGTTTATTTCCTTTACTTATTTACGCTTATTTGTACTATTGAAAGGAAATATTTTTTGTAGGTTAATGCTCTACTTTGTTGTAAATTTCCACGTGTAATATATCTTTGGTATTAAAAACAACATGGGATAATGTCGAAGACACGATAAAAGGACTTTTTTTTGTCAAATGATAAACTATAATCATGTCGATGAACACTTTAATCAAACCTTACTAAAAGTAATTTAAGTGATTTAAAATATCAATATGTCGATGATTTGTCAGTCAAGACAACTTTTATAAAAACACCACAAAGTCGAAATAAATATAAATCAATATAGTGATTTACAAAAGAACTTGTGAGCTATTAGGGTTAATGTAGCAAAGACTCATCAATGTACAAGACTTTCGTGGCCAGCAAAAATTAAAAAATATAAATAGTAAAACATTAGGCCTTTCGTTGTACACCCAACATGATAAAAAATAAGTGTTTGTTCACTTATTTTTCTGTTATAAAGGAAGAAACACAATATAGTTACTTTCATCTGTTTATATAAATGGACCACCGAAAGCCCCAACTATTTCCAATTTAAGAAAAAGATGTTTTTAGTCCCATTTGGGGGCTATACACCTGTGGGGTCATATCCTGCAGAGTTTTACAAATCCATACTTAAACTGACCTAACCCAAAATAAGTTCGAAGTACCTTTTTTTTTAAAAAAAGTTTGCTCCATTTTAGGAATAAGGTATAACCAACTAGCGAAATAATTGTAAAATATTATTTGGGGGCAAATGTAAAGGTCATCAATTCTACTATGCGTTGACACCCAACTACAGCTAAAAATCACATATAAGTTTTCTGATTTTTTTCCGAATTAATTTCGTCGTTGAAGTGAGCTGGCTCCATTTACTATAAAAGGAAAACCATCAGAATTTATCCTACCTTAGATTGAAAACTCCACCAATGAGAAATGTAGACTTTCGAACATGACAAAGTCCATGTTATCCTGTTGTGACGTCATAAATTTTGGTAAAGGGAAAGGAAAAGGGAAAGGAGAACCCCATTTCTCCAGTCTCCTTTGAAGAGATTTTCTTTCACCCTTCTCTTCTCCTATCCTGAAATTTATGACGTCACAACAGGACAATATTGACTTTGTCTCGAACATACTCCAGTTTTATAGAAGATATACTTTTAGATATTCCGTCGTTTTTACAATACACTAAGTAACCTCATCTAAACTAACTCAAAGCGAAATGATTTCATTCTAAATATGATTGAAATAGGGGAGGGGTTAAATTTCTGGTCCGTCTAAATATCAAGGGAAATTATGGAAGAATCTATTTCTTGTATAAACCCTGAACACACAACAATATTTGATCAAGGAGCTTTTCTATGTGGTCTTAACACAACCTTCTTAAACACAAGGAATAATTCATCTGAAAAAAAACTTTTTGATGGATTAATTTTAGACTAAATGAAGTATGTTTTTCAAAGGAACTTTTAGTAGCGGTAGCTATCTATATACCTATAAAGTATAAAAATTCGTTACATCTGAAACTTAGTTTTTGCTGGACCTACTGCTTTATGCTGACTTTACTTATAATAAAGTAACATGATCTCTGTGTATCTATGTGTCTGTACAGAGGGAACTCGCTAATCACTGAACCCAAATGGTTCTACTTTACATTGTAGCTTTACATAGGTACTGGGAAGGTTTATAACTTTATTTTGGTAAGGTAAAACGACCCTCCCAGGAGATATCGCCCCTAGATAAAAATACCTTCCCCCCCAACAATATTTTTAAAACTAAAATTAGAAATAGGTTGATGTTCTACCCCCTCCCCCCCCAAGTGTCCCTAGAGGCCTCTAGGGGGTAACTGCTTGAATAAATATAAAGAATAAAGTAAGCAAGTTGTGTAGCAAACAATTTAACTATGAAATGTTAATGAATGTTATTCAGACTGATGTAAAATTTTCATTTAAGACAGTTTTTCTTTAAGGTATTTTTTAATCAATGACTTTTATTTGGTTTTTTATCATATAAAATTGCATTTATCCTTTTTAGTAGTAAATCGGAGCTACTCTATTAGTATTATAAGCTGAGCTGCTTCCATTCATGAGGTTTGACATATAATTACATTTAGAGAGTAATATAAAAAGAGAGTTACCAAATTTGTTGTTGGTGTATTTTTTCACCACCTATGGTTTCATATCCCCTTGATGGATTAATGTGAACGCCACTGTTCTGAATACAGAGCAACGTATAACCAGGAGAAGAACAGCTACAATCACATAAAGAGTTGCTTCACTACTAATAAATCTAATAAAAAAATAATATTTAGACAATAATTGAGCAGCAGAGGATAATAAGAAAACTTTTAAGAAAAAGAACAACAAGCAACTCATTGCCTGATAAAGAAAGTGAAGAAAAGGTAATGGATTTATTATTACCTGGATGTTACACCAGCTTTTCATGTAATAAAGTGAAACACGCAGCTGGCTATATTAACGATTCACCCCTTCCCCTCCCTTTACCTCATTTCTTTGCCTCCTAATGTATGACCAAATTGACTAATAAATTAACGTTAATATTTCCCCTGTCATAATATCCACGAATTTTCATTAGAGAGGTAAACGTTTATTTAAAACACACTGTAAAAACTACTTTAATAGGTTTATTATTTATTTCAGCATTCGATTTGTTCATGTAAAAGAAAAGGATCTTTTATGTTGTTATTTTTTTGACGGAAATAAAATATTTTTATCTGTTTTTCGGTTATCATTGCTTGCTGTTAAAAGTTTTTTTACCGTGAAACCTAAACTTTTTTTTGATAGATAAACATAGTAAATAGTTATTTAATTGATCACAATAAGTATTTCTTTTTATTTTTCCTTGTTTTGTCCGTAATTATTGGTAATTAAGGAAATTTTGGTCGCACTTTGCTAAAAGAAGAAATTTCAGCAGGCCAGGATTTAGAAAAATGTTGTGCACTATCTACCAGAGAGAGAGGAGACAATGGGCTGGTAACTACACTGGTCCCCAAAGTTTTAAAATAACGTTTTCTTATTCGTTAGCGTAACAACTTTTGTGAATTTAGTGAATTTTTATTGGTAGGCTCATTAAGTTGAGTGTTCAAACGTTTCAACAATTTTAATTTAATTTAGATCTACTAAAAGGGAAATTTTGTGTGAAGATGTTGGGGATGTACATCAATTTATCGTCCATTATCCCTTTAGTTCCCTGACTATCTACAAAAATCAAATGTAAGGAAAATGAAATGGGGAAAATGGTATTAGCATGGATGCACAGTGCATTGGCAATATTTCATTCTTAAGAATTTTAAGAATTTTTGGGAGAGGCTAAAATCTTTAAATACGTGGTTTAAAAATTATGTTTAATCAAAGGGAACAGACAACCAACCTCCTAAACATTAATCTAAACTATCAAAGGTATGAATTTAGATTTTTTCCTTTTGTTATGCCAGATCTATTGCAATGGTGGTGATTACAATACTAAGAGAAAGGAGCAACTTTCACACAAAAGAACTTTAGTGTGAACTTTGTGTGATGAAATGATTTTCTCTGAGTCATTAAATAATGTCTATATAATTACTATATTTTTATGAATTAAGTTACCTCTTTGCTAACAGTTCGTTTTCTGTAGATTAAAATTGTTGGTTGAAATGTCTGGACACTATTTTTTTGAAACAACCTATCAAAATTTTAAAAAGTACCAAATATTTTTGAGTCATTAAATAATATAATGTGCTTTAAAACTTTGGGTACCAGTGTAATTTATAGTCCAATATCACCCTCCCACCCTCCTAGTAGTCCATTAATAATAACTATAAACTATAAAATTGAATATTTAGAATTGGTGGATTCACATAAAGGGTTAAGAATTGCATAAGAAGTATGATTTTTTTCTCACTCTGTGAAGTTTAACTTATTTGAACAGATAAAAAGTGCATCAAAGAGGTAAAAATTTCTCTGTTTACAGGATAAAGGTTTTGCATTCAATAATAATGCACAAATCCATCAAATAAAATATTAATACAGAAGTTTAGAAAGAATATTTTCAAATACCAAAGAACTAAAAATAGATAACTTTTTGTTTTATTTTATCAATAAATATGAGTTTTTTGCAATTCACAGGTCTAGTTATAAAATATTTTCTTTAAAACTCTTTTGGGCAAATTTTTTTGCTTAGAAAGAATGAACAGTTATTTCAAGGTCTTAAATTAATATTAAAAAGAGTTTTACCATGTCTTGAAAAAATATATCAACACTGTAAGCTGGAAAACAAAACTGGTTTTAATTTTATTTTTTTCATTTTAATTTCCATGGAAAATTGTTTGTAATGCGATGCTATATATGATTTTTCAGTATAACTGAGAACCGATTCTAATCCAGCAGATACTAATCAGTTTCAAAGCAATACTGGAAATTTAAGACACACATCTTATAAACTACTGTATTTGCCTTTTTGTTGCACTTACCACCCTATCTAAATCCAATTTGAGAATTTTTTACACAAGCTTTTTTTATTTAAACTCTTAACTATCCATTTTTCCCTTAAAGTTTTTATTAGTCAAATACATAGGAAATCAAATAAATCCCTTCAATAAACATTTCAATTTTTAACTTTTTTAAACATTTAAACATTTTATTTTATTATAAAACAAGGAAAGGTATAAACCATTCAATGTCATTTTAAATTCCTAGTTGAGCTACAGATTTACTAACAGTGTATTATATTTTCAGTTGCCCTCACCCCCCTGTTCTGACCAAGATATTGGGGAGATTTCAATTTTTAATTTAAAAAAAAACTCTTTATAGTATATTTTAATAGAAAACAAGGAAACCTTATGAAATCAGCGTGACTGAGCTCGAGATCTTTTTGCTTAGCCAAATTGCTGATAGACAATCAACCCAATACTTGCTGTCTGACGAGGATAGATAACACAGATAATTTTTCAAATCTTTATTGAAAGATGAAAACCGTGCATCCAAAAAAATATAAAATAAATTAGAAAAATAACACATATATAATGCTATAGTCATATTGATTAAGCGTAATATGGTCATAAATTGTTTTAACTAGTACAGAATATTATTTTAAACGTAATACATCAAAATTAACATGTTACATAAGTACGATTGGTATTTTTTATCAAACAAAACAAAGAAAATAATCTGCCTTTTATTTATCAGAAGAAATTACTTTAGGATTTGGCCCTATATTCAACATGCATGTAATAAATCGACATACTTATAGCTGGGTTCTAGCATTTTAACACATTTCCACGACACAAACATTCCTCTCATGCGTTCTCTAATAAACAAAAGAAAAATGCGCACAACGGAGAACGCACGCCTAACTATGAATGCCACACTCTGGGAGGTATATCTCTGACGGAAATGTCGTCATTGCTGATTTTTACAGTAAGGATTAATGGGTATGGGAATTTTCATTTAGTACATGACACAAAGACTCAAGGAACGCTTCCTTGCGCCGATACACTTATAATTCATTAATATAATTCACTTTTATAGTCTATTTTAATAGAAAACAAGGAATAGTATAATCCATTAAATATTATTTTAACTACAGACTTTCTAACAG
>LS056553.1:0-12098 GCA_900241095.1 Acartia tonsa
ACGTACGGACATTCTGGTAATGATTATAGAGTTGCTACGCTTTCTAAATCGTACCTAACTACTACAGAAATCACCATGCAAAGTTTGAAATCGATAGGACAATTCTAACATGCCTAAATTAACGAATAAAAGCTATCTATCTCGGACGTACGGACGTACGGACGGACCGACCCTAATAATAGAAAAGCTTTGCTTTTAAAAAACAAACCTACACTGTTTGCTAATTAAAATTGAGTTTAAGCTTCAAACGTTTTGAAGCCAATGAATAAGATATGGAGTTAAAACAATACTTGTTTTAAATCAACCTATCAATATTTTAAACAAGTACCCAAAATTTAAAATTCAACTTAAATATAAATCTTTGGGTGACAGTGCTTTTTACAGTCCAATGTCCCCTCCCTTTCTGATTTTATGCACTTTGAGAATGTATTTTAATTATGAAACTTGTTACATGAGTAAATATATTAAATTGTAGAAACTTATCTCAGTTTTGTCTAAAAAATCAGAAATTAAAGGAGGGATTAGACAATAGACGATTAATTTTATACATCCTCAATAATGGAAAACAAAGTTACCCCTTTTGAAGATTATATTTTATAGCAGGAAATTTTTTACACCAATGATTTTGAACCTACCAATCAAAATTCAATAAAAACAAATGATAAAAATGTAAAAACAACAGGAATTTTTGGGGATAAGACAATGGCCGATAAATAAATTTACATCCCCAATGATGATACACAAAACTGCCCCTTCAATAGATTAGAATTAGTGGTTGAAACGTTTGAACACTCAACTTAATGAACTAACCAATCAAAATTCATTAAAGTCCCCAAAGTTGTTAAGTTAACAACTAAAAACTTTGGGGACTAGTGTAATAAACAGCCCATTGTCCTCTCTCTCTCCGTCTGTTTCTACTCTTATTTACTTATTCCATGATTGGTTTTCAAGTTGTTAATAATCTCTGAGCTTTCTAAAAGTGTTGTCTGCAGTCTAGATCTTGACAAGTGATTGATGTGCTTCTTAAATTGAATCAGGGATGGAGGGACATTGGGCTGTTTTTTACACTAGTCCTCAAAGTTTTGTAATACCGTTTTCTTAATCGTAAGCTTAACAACTTTGGGGACTTTTATTCAATTTTTGTTGGTTGGTTCATAACGTTTCAACCTCTAATTGTAATCTACACAAGGGGTAGTTTTGTGTATAATCATTGGGTATGAACAAAAAATTATTGTCTTATCCCTTTAGATCCCTGTATATTATGCCTAGGGTCTCGGATAAGTTAACAACAAGCAAATAAAAATTTTGCAATTTAGGCAAAGGATTAATTTGCCCTTGGTATGAATACATGTATAATTGGCGTTTATCACATCGTATTATAGACAGCTTTTTGCAGATAAAATGCTAAATTATATTGTTAGTTTCAGTTTAGTAACCAGGGCAAAAAACTGGTATTATGCTTTTTTATTGAATTATAAGTAGTAAATTGTTATAATTCAAGATTTTTCAGTATGGCTCAGAACTGTTTCTAATCCAGCAAATATTGAGTGATGATGAGACCATAATCGGAATAGTTTTATAAAAATTTCAACTAATGTTTTTAATCTACAGTAGTAACTTTGTTTAGTAGGGAAGTATATCAATTTAACATATTATTCCATAGGATCAATATGAATACTTTTGCATTTTTTAAAAATGAAAATATCTTTTTTCTTGCTAGGGTGGGTTTTGTATGAGTTTTTCCTTGGACTAAAATAGCATTTAATTTAATATTTCTTAAAAATATGATACCACTGTTATATAATTGAATTATCAACAGACTAGTTAAAACCAGTCCTTTTTAGATTGAATTTAAATAGATTAATTAGTTTCCTATGAAAGAAAATTTAAATTTTCTCATTTAATAATTGTTGGAATTGATTAATCCACTAGTGGTTCACCCTATAACCTTCTTCTTTTTTCTCCAAGATTGATTAGAATCATGTTAAGTGACTTAATTGGCTTTCAATATATATACCTAACCTAGCTAAAATGAATATATTAAATATGATACAAAATAGTAAAATACCTGTCTGTTTGTTAAAATCTTAGGACCTTGGTAACTCCATAACTAATTTGGCTCCATTTTTTTGTTTTCAGGGTTAGCACTCTCCTACCACTCAACAAAGCCACTAGTTTTTTCATAATCAAAGATTTTTTAGTTTCCAATAGATGGGGTAAAGAGTTGTTAAATTGGAGTATATGAAATTTGCATATTGATTAAATCTGAACAATAGAGATGTGATATTTTTAAAACTAGGTTAGTAATATGTACGTATTATTGTACTATACCGTACTAATAATTAAAATGAATCATAGATAAAATAAATAATATATTTAGGTAAAATGCCAAAATATAATTAGACATATTTTTACCAAGAAATCTTTATTTGATGTAAACATTTAAAACAATAAACTATTTACGTCTGAATAGTTTAAATTTAGACAAAATACTAAAAAACAAGACTAAACATGGCCATAGTAGCATACATGCAAATGTAATATAAGAAATGTTCTTAATAACAAAAGTAAATAAGCATTAAGAGTAGTAAAACTAAGAAAAATTGTAACTTATACCCTTCAACACCATTTCATACCTTGATATAAAATACTTTTTTGTTGGAAACTTTAATTAACAGAAATTAGTGATCGGAATTGTTTGTACCTATCAGGAAGCTTCATATATTAGGCTATTCGCCTGTGATATTTGCTCTTCACTGGAGAATAGGGGCAAAATTACTAATTTAGTATGAAATCAATAGTCTACAAATAATAATATGAAATTGAGAGAGTGTCTCAGTGAGGAAGAATGTAAGTTACAAAGGATGAAGATAGGGGACAAAATACACCACAAGATCTTATTTTGGTGCATCTCTAAGCCAAATCTTGTCTAATTGGCATGATTAAATAGTCAAATCCCCATTTGACAATCAATCCTTTGATTGCACAAACATTGTCTGGAAGTTGCAACATTGCTTGGTAATGAGTTGCACCTGTTTTTGCCCCTAATATAAATATTTATGCCACACACCTGACATAGCAGCAGTAGGATAGATTTTTAACGTCTTTGTTTATGATACACTGTGTTGGGCCAAGATTCAAACATATCACCTTCCTGAA
Organism: Acartia tonsa; assembly: GCA_900241095.1. Lineage (NCBI taxonomy): Eukaryota > Metazoa > Arthropoda > Copepoda > Calanoida > Acartiidae > Acartia > Acartia tonsa. Next base: position 3,160 of record LS056553.1, read on the forward strand.
AAGAATGGATATGCTACAAGTTACACCACAGTCACGGGTATTGTAAGTTACATACAAGCTTTAATCTCAAATATTTGCATATTTGGAGGTTATCAAAGTGTCTGGATTCTGTGTCAACAACTTAATATTAAAATAAGAAAATCTATTCAAAGAGTGGACACTTGAAAATTATTGACCTTTAATTTTTAAATTTAAACATTCATAAAAGTATTATTTTCATTATATTATGTTAAAACTAGCAAATGTGTCCTTAAAATCTAGGCGGGGTTAGGAGACTGAAAAATGGCCTAAAACCATCCCAAGAGTTATATCTAAAAATGATATAGCCTAAAACCATTCCTTGTACTAAAATGGAGAAACTAATTAATGCACTAGATGCTGAAATCTTCTGAAAATTCAAATTTTTTGTAATTTTGTTTATGAATATGTAATGGGGCGGATGTGAGCAAAGTGGAAACATACGGCTGTACAAGAAAGACTTCACTTAAAAATAGCAGTTTGTAGAGCTGCTATGCTACCAAATATAAACACAGTTGGTTTGAATAAATTCTAATGTTTATTGAACAAAAGAAAACAACATACTAAAGAATTATGACAATATATGATGAACATCTAAACTAAAGTTTCATGCTAGCTCCGCCCCCAACATTAGTTGGGGGTTTTACTACAATTCTGCTTATCCTCTAAATCACACTTGTAGGGTGGGTTCAGAAGGTTTATACAAACTAGTTATCATCAGGAATACTACATTTGCAAAGTAGCCCAGTTGCTGTTTGGATACAACAGATAAACTCAAAATGTATGGGTTTTTTTAACTTAGAAGTTGTTAGTTAATGTCAGAGGTTTTTTGATACATCTAAAAAAACAATGTAATACTTAGTAAAGAAAATGGGTCTTTAATTTATGCAAAAGTTGCAGTATTTTTTTTTCTGTTCTGTAACTGAAAATTTAAGAATTCCTAAACTTTAAAAGTTTTACTACAAATAGAATTGGCAATGTTGCTTGATTGCATCTATTCAGTGCATTCTTTCTGATTACTTTTGCGTAGTTTGGAAAACTTTATAGAAGTTATATTTGTTTAAGGATAATTATTTTATTTTCAATAATGAATTTTTTTTAATGTCATCGTCAATATTTGTTTATGTTCATAAAAAATATAGTACATAATTGTTTAATGTCACTTTTCCCTTACATAATGTTAGTTCCACAAGATTTATGTAATTTTATATCATCAGTCAATTTTCTTCCCTGCTTTCTTCTGTTGGGAGGACAAAGAAGGGTTATGGGGATATTGAAAGGCAATTTTATTTTATCAGCTGCTAATAAAAAATAAACATATATTTTAATTCCAAAGAAAAATTATTCAGTTAAACATTTATTACACTTCATCTTTTGGTAATCCATCTGTTCAGGTTATGTTATTGTTTTTTTTAGAAATAACATACTAGTAATAACTTATAACACAACCCCTCGTTGTGGTGGTTATTCTTGTTCTAACCTAAAGAATATATTGCTGCTATGTCAGATGGTTTACATAATTTGTAAGAATAGGAGGAATAAACAGGTGCAACTTATTACCATGCACAGTTAGGACTTCCATACAATGATCATATAATCAAAGAGTAGGTTGTCTGCAATAGTTGAGATGTTAAGCCTTGGGATTTTAGTTACTTTGTTGTATTAGGATTATTTCAGATTTCAAGTGAACATCTAAAGAACCCTAGAGCATTATCAACTTGATGCAAGACCCAAACAACCAAACATCTAATAGACAACCAACCCTTTGATTGTATGCACTTAGTCGGTAAGTCCTTACTCTGCAAGCTCTGGAACATACTTTTATAGGTCTGGCCCTATGTTCTTATTAACAGTCCCACGAGGTACAATCCTTGTTTTTTCTCAAAAATGAATGTAAAATACCACTCTACTCATTGTTAATCTATGTATTATGCATCTTCTAATTAAGAATCAAAACCGTTGCTTGTGAAATTTTTGATTTAGACAGAGCTTGCAAAAAATTATCTGGATCTTGATATGTTGGGTTTGCACCACTTGGAAGGAGATGAAAAAGAGTAAGTTAATCTTCTAAATACCTTCCCTGGACCTAAAGGAAGGTTTACTGTTAAGGAGAGTTATATTGGTGCAGTAAGATTATAGACTACAGACAGGCAGTTAGACATCCAGTTATTTTTGTGGTTCCAATTACCATGATAAAAGAAAAATAAGATAAAATCCATAAACATTTAATAATGCTCACATGAAGAAGTAATTAATGCTTATCCATGGAAGAAGGGGATATTGAACTGTAAATTCCACTGGCACTCAAAGTTATCTTATTAAATTAGCTGCTTATTGAGTTTTGATTAGTTGGTTTCTAAATTTGTCAACCAATATTTTAAAATAGAGCGGAGTTCCTTTTGTTTATTATCATTTGGGATTTCCATGAATTTATAGAACATTGTCTTATCCCTTAAGATCCCTGTTTGCACACGTACAGAAAACGAATATACATCCAGGGGGGAAGGGAAATTAGACTGTAAATTACACTGGTACCCAAAGTTTTCAAAACATTTAAAAAACATTGGTTACTTTAGCCAATTTTGATTGGTGCCAATCTATTAGTGCCCAATCTTTTCCATCAATGATTCCAATCTAGGGCAGGGGGTATTTTTGTTTATTATCATTTGGGATTTCCATGAATTTATAGAACATTGTCTTATCCCTTAAGATCCCTGTTTATTCCAACTTTTGAGTGTCCAAACTTTTCCATCAATAAATTCATTTGACAGAAGGGTTAATTTTGTATATCATTATTGGGGATATATATCAAATAATTGTCCATTGTCTTATGCCTGAAAACAAATAGCAGATAAAACGTGGATATGACATAAGTTTGTATCCGGAAAACAAATACTTTTGTTTTTATATTTTTATCCTTATAGATCTCAGTAGAGGCGTGCAGAAGTTGGGATGTAGGGGGTAATTACACCCCCTTATACCCCTCTACACTTAGATATATGGAGGGAAGTGTGAAAGAAACTTGCGCGCTTTTAAATTATTTGTGTATATTCCCCTAAGACATGTTTTTTTTAGCATTTTATCAAAACACCCTGGGTTTTTGTCAGTAAACTCCACTCGAGTTTTGTTTGAAGGGGGTTTAAAAATTGACATGGCGCTCCACGCACCCCTTTGCCAAAACTCTGTGCACAACCCATGCTATCACCATTCATTTTTGGGTGGAACTCCTCCAAAATTTGTAGAAGGGAGGGACATTGGGGTGTAGATTATACCGGTACCCAAAGTTTAATAACCACGTTTTCTTATTCGACTGATCAAAAACTTTGGGTACATATAATTTACAAAAGACATAGTTAGCTTTATCACCATTAGAGATATTCCAGGGATCTAAAGGGACAAGACAATGGCCGATAAGTTGATGTACATTCCCAATAATGATAAAACAAAATTACTCCTTCTGTAGATTAAAGTTAGTGGTTGACACGTATGAACACTCAACTTAATTAACCAACCAATCAAAATTCACTGAGGTCCCTAACGTTGTTAAGCGAATAAGAAAACTTTATTTTAAAAATCTGGGGACTGGTGTAATAAACAACCCATTGACTCTCTCTCTCTCTCTCTTATGGACAATTCTATCCTTGTTTTAAATTGAAAACAAAGTTTCAATTTAATTTAATTTCATAACAAATGAGCCGAACAAATATTTTGGTATTAAAATTTTAAACGACATTTAATCCTTTATACTTAGTACGAATTATTGGCGCTAAAATGTTATCAGGGATAAGGTAATGGACAATAAATTGATATATATATATACTTCCAGTTATGATGAACAAAATTACCCCTTTTTAAAAAATAATTGGTTAAAAGGTTTTGACACTTATACTAGTTTTTTTTTATAAGAAAGCGGTTATACAAACTTGGGTACCAGTGTAATTTACAGTCCAATGTTACATCCCTCCATGGTAAGTTTTAGGCTGTTTTAGTAGCTTAGCTTCAGTATAACTTTAAGAGTCTCTATAAGCTAAGTTGGAATGGAAACGTGATTTTTAATGTGAGGTGATTTAAATTCTATAGGATCAACATGATTTTCTCATCTATTGGTAAAGATAGGTCTCTGAATTGTTTAAGAAATGTCGATGGGAGTTGAGGGCTAATATTTCCAGGGATGGAGGGGACATTGGACTGTAAATTATACCGGTATCAAAAGATATATGAAAGATCTTAAATTTCAATCACAAAAATATTACTATGTATAATAAAGGTAATTTACAATTGAAAACCTTTTTTATATTTGATCATAAAAAGATTCGCAAACCTCGTTTGTTATAATAATTTGCATTTCTCTCTTTTCCTTTCTATCTCTCTCTCTCTTTCTCTTTCTTTTTCTCTCTGTGTATCTATCCATCTATCTCTCTTCCCGTTCTTTCTCTAGATTTCCCTACGTTTTTAAACCCTTTTTTGACGCTAGCCTTTTTTATACTATTTTTTTTCTCTTGATCCGAAAATTTCTTGTATTTCTCTCTTTATCTCTCTCCCTCACTCTAGCTCTATGTTTCTCTTTCTTCTCTTTCTCTCTCTCTCCCTCTCTCTCTCTCTCCTCCTCCTCCTCCTCCCTCTCTTTCTCCCTCTCTCTCTTTTTTTCCTATCTCCGTTAGAAAACTCCGATGGCCAAATCTCCGTGGATTAACCAATTTAGTTAATCGGAACCATTCTAGATAAAAACACACAATCAACAAAAAGTTATTTTATATCAAGGACGTTTTTTTCTATCCTTTGAAAAAGTTGAGTAATATAATATACAGTGAAAACGATGGTTACTTTGGACTTTGAAGAAAATTCAACAACGTCGGCGGTGGTTAAAAATGTGTCGACAGAAAACAGTTCTGTCGACCTGTCGGTTTATTTCACAGAGGATATGCTGTTTGGCAAGGCACAGGTATGTGGAAAATTGTTGGTTGAAAAGTTTGGGCACTTCATGTAAAACCAACCTATTTGGATTCAAGATTGAGGTACCCAACGTTTTTGAGCCAACCAAGGCGATTATGTGGTTATAAAACTTTGGGTACCATGTAATTTACAGTCCAACGTCCCTTGACTCCAAAGATATTTTTTGTCAACTTAAAAGTATATTTTCCTATTCGTTGGCTTAACAACTTCAGTAAATTTTGATTGGTTAATTCATTAAGTTAAGTGTTCAAACGTTGCAACCATTAATTTTAATCTCCAGAAGGGATAATTTTGTGTATCATTATTTGAGATGAACATAAATTTATCAGCCATTACCTACAAATGTTTAAATTTATGATATTTTTTTTACGCTGTACGCTTTTCTTTGTAAATGTTATCTAAACATCAAATTTAGTTTTCTTAACATTGAACATTTAAAGTTAAGGTGAATATATCAAAGCATTCGCCAAAATTTCAGGAAGGGAGGGGACATTTGACTATAAATTTGACCAAAGTTTTATGACCATTTTACCATATTCATTGGCTCAAAAATGTTGGTTACTTTGATCTAATCTTGATATGATAGTTTATACTGCCGCCAATGCCCAAATTTTTCAACCAATAGGGGATGTACATAAATTTATCGACCATTGTCTTATCCATGAAAAAATATAGTAAACTGTTTTCAACGTAAAACGTAGTAAAAATTTACGAAACTCTATGTATAATGGATATTGTAAAATGGATAAAATTAAGCAAATACAGAATCAAGGATTTTTTTAAAAGGTTGAAAAATAAAAAAAAATATATTATAATACTTTTGCAATTTTAAACAAACCCAATCAATATTTGATAAAAGTACCCAAAGTGTTTAAGGCTTTGAAACTTTGGGTACCAGTATAATAGACATGTCTCATGTCCTCTCCCTCCCTACTATTTTGTAGACATGCTGAAATGTTAGAACACCATTCTTTATTTTTTTCTATTAGAAAAACTTTGAAAATATTTACATTGCATTTACGTGGGCGTAGTGTTTGCTTTGTGCGAGGGAGGGGACATTGGACTGTAAATTATAATGGTACCCAAAGTTTTATGATCATACTAAGCATGTTTCAGACTTTGGGAACTAATTTTCATTTAATTAAAATATCATTGTCAAAGCTTTTAATGTTCAGGTGGGATAATTTTGTTTGTTTTAATTGGGGATGTACATAAATTTATCATCCATTGTCTTTTCCCCAAGAGGTTTAATAAAAATTTAATTTATACAGTAAGAGCTCTTTAAAAAAAAGGTTTTAAAAAAATTAACGTAAATAACATATATATGTTTTGTGTTTTGAAACGCAAGTCTTTTTGATAATTAAAACACGTTTAGAATCTTAAGAGATAAGACAATTGTAGATAGATTGAAGTACATCCGCAATGATGAAACACAAAATTACCCCTTTTATAGATTACAATTATAGTGGGTTAAAATTTGGACATCAAACTTAATGAACCAACCAAAATTCAATAAAGATTAGCCAGATTTTTTTATCCAACAAATAAGAAGACTTTATCATAAAACTTTGGTGATTAGTGTAATAAACAGCCCAATATACACTCTCTCTTAATTGCTTTGTTTTCAAGAAAAAAAGAGATAATATTTACTTAATTAAATATTATCATAAAAAACAATAAGATACAAATTTACAGATTATTATTATAAAAAAACAAGAATTTCAACATCCATGAAAACAAACTTCGTTGATAACATTGTGCCTTATTGTAATAAGAATCACCTCATCGAATATTAAGTTAAAAGGAACATTTTCAAATAGACGTACGTCACAAAAATGCGGGAAGTTAACAGTTTTTAAGTTGCTTCGCATCCGATTATTGGCTTATCGTCATAGGATTAATATTTGTGCGTTTTTTTATATCCTTGAAAGTTAATAAGCTTAATTATACCTCTTTTTTCCTTCATTTAATGGATATATAATATACGTGGATATATAGACAGTGGAAAATTTGTCGACAATTTAGTTTGCCAATATGGAATTCATTTATTGGCCACTCGTGCATACAGTGAGAGGTGAGAGGATTTGGTAAAGGGGTTATCGTTATTTTAGCCAGCTGCGAGTTTTACTTAATCAGAATACATGAAATCTGGTTCAACATCAAATTAATAATATATATATTATTAATTTGCTAGAGGACTTTTTGCGAAGAAAATAAGTTTTTCTTTTTCTTCATAGTGCCCAAACTTTTCAACCAATAATTTCAATCTTCATAAGGGGTAACTTTGTTTAAGATCATTGGGGATGAATATCAATTTATCTGCCATTACCTTATCCCTTAAGATAACTTTATTTTATCCAATTAATTTTTTGTTTGTTTTAGATTGCTAATATCGTGATGAACAGTTTAATGTTGGTTATTGGAGTCTTGAGCAATGTTTCTACTCTTTATAGTTTACTCAGGTATAGTTTGATATTAGTTATTATTGGAGTCTTGAGCAATGTTTCTACTCTTTATAGTTTACTCAGGTATAGTTTGATATTAGTTATTATTGGAGTCTTGAGCAATGTTTCTACTCTTTATAGTTTACTCAGGTATAGTTTGATATTAGTTATTATTGGAGTCTTGAGCAATGTTTCTACTCTTTATAGTTTACTCAGGTATAGTTTGATATTAGTTATTATTGGAGTCTTGAGCAATGTTTCTACTCTTTATAGTTTACTCAGGTATTATTTGATATTAGTTATTATTGGAGTCTTTAGTCGTGGTTCTACTCTTTATAGTTTACTCATGTATAGTTTGAAATTAGTTATTATTGGAGTCTTGAGCAATGTTTCTACTCTTTATAGTTTACTCAGGTATAGCAGATAGATAGCTAGATAGATGGATAGATAGATAGATAGTTAAGTTAATGAATAGATAGATAGATGGATAGACACATTGATAGATATATAGATGGATGGATGGATTGATGGATATATGGATAGATACAGCGGTTAGCAAGAACGTAATACAGACAGACAGGCAGACATGCTATTACTTTTAAAAGTATCAAAAATATCTATTTTTTTCTATTTTAGAGAAAGATATGTGTATAAGAAGAAGAAAAGAATATCAACTTTATTAATCCATCTTGCTATCAGTGATTTAATGGTAGGTTTATCTATAAATATATCTATCTATCTAGCTACCTATCTATCTTTCTATCTATCTATCTTTCTATCTATCAATACTCTACCCTTTTATTATTTATTCCTTTAAGGTTTCGTGATTGTAATATATATTTTTGTAATTTCTCATTTTCAAAACACATACTATTTAATTTATATAACTTAAAATATACTAGGACTTGAATTTAATTTAAATCAATTTAATCCGGAGATGAAATAAAATAAGACAAATGTTAAAACTTTCAATTGTGAAATTTTGTTATTTACGCAAAGAAGGTCTTTTAAAACACATTGTTGACATCTTAAAACAATTCAGGAATCTTAAGGGATAAGACAATGGACGATAAAATGATGTACATCCCTAATGTCAATAAACAAAATTACCCCTTTCGTTATAAAGAACTCACAGTTTTTGAGCCAATGAATAAGATAATTTGGTTATAAAACTTTGGGTACTCGTGTTAATTTACAGTCCAATGTCCCCTCCCTTCCTGTATTACACAAAAATTTAATTAAGATTAACTCATTGCCCTAGTTATATTTCTAATTTTCAAATTACCATAAACAGAATTACGTCATTGGAGGGTATATAACGGATATGAACTTTAGATACATTTTTAAATTTTAATATTTGTAAAAAAAAACATTGATTAAGTAAAAAGCAAAATATTAATATTTAATACTTTATGTGCTAAATATTAAATGTACATATATTTTAGTATATCTATCTATCTATCTATCTATCTATCTATCTATCTATCTATCTATCTATCTATCTATCTATCTATCTATCTATCT
>LS056554.1:0-12098 GCA_900241095.1 Acartia tonsa
TAGCATCGTATTATATCCAGTTTTCTACGAATATAGAAATGTACAATCATAAGATTAAAACTAGTTTTTTTAGCCCCATGGAAAGCCGTTTATAATACGATACGAGAAATAACTATTATTTTATTTTTAAATGTTCATTTGATTAATTCTAATAACAGGAAGTGCAACAAAATATGTATAAAGTCTGCTACTTTTTTACACCCAAATTTGCATATTTGCATATTTTTTAGTATTTTCATTAATTTTCCATGAAATATAAAGATATTTCAAAACTGATTACTTGGGCTTCGAAGGAAAGTAAAACTGTTTTAGTATCTTAGGTCGAAAAGGTCTGTTCTGTGAGCATTTTTGACAAACATATGGCCAAATACATGTAATGTTATGACCGAACATATAAAACAGTAGCAGACTTTATTTATAGTGAAGCTACTCTATAATTGACATGTCTGTCCGTTTAACCATCAGTCAGATGGTTGCTATATAAGATACAGATGGAATGCTCAGTGAAGATTCCTATGGCCTGTACGCATCTGTTCTAAACATATCTTTCCGTATGTTTGTAATTTTGCTTCACAAGACAATAAAAACTTATCAGTTATCTTATTAAGTTTTGTCATTTCTTTTTTATATTCTCCCTTTCTACAACTGAGCATTTGCTATATATGACTTACTTTGCTTATTTGTCCTTACATGTTTTTTGTGCTTTGCTACATATTGATGTTCTCATCCTTTATTTTTTGTTAGTTCTGAGTCAGTTGTGTTAGCCGTTTGGAAGGTAGCTGCATAGAGAATTGTTTTGTCGAGTATTTGTTGAAAACAATGAAATATTTAAACTTCTCTAGTCTAATTAAGATAATAAGATTTTTAATATATATATTTATGTCATGTGTAAGTTGGTTAGATTAAGAAATCAGCAAATTTACTAAAAACACACCCTGTATAACTACTTACCAAGACAAAAAGAGTAGCTGCGTTACATCAGAAATCTAAATCTGAATTAGGTGTGTTGATTTTATCAAACCAAATCTTATATAGTCATCATTACCATACTTTCGTGGCATACAAAACAAATTAATTATTAATGGCTAAAAATAGCTAAAGATGAAGTCCTATATACTTTTATTTGTACTGTTTTGACTGACCATCCAGTTAGACAAACGATAGGCTTCTATGGGAAACCAAACCTCTCAGTGCATATATTTTAGAGATTAATTAAAAAAAGGTTCTCTGAACGGTCCTTCTGCTTAACTATTGACGACCTGGGCCTGTTTGATTATAACGCAGTTTTACCAAAGAATCGGACCAATAACCTCTTCACACAAGTAACAGACCTATAACTATTATATATTTTGGCTGAAATGAAAGACAAGAATTTTTTCAAACATTTCGACAAGTCATTCATATAGAAAGCCATTTAAAATCTATACAATGTATAACATTTAAAAATATTCTCTCAATAACAGCACACTTTCAGTGAGCTTAAAAAATGGAAGCAAATATGTAACTGGACAAAGCGTCTCAAAAATCAGCCATGTGATGTCATAAAAATGAGGGATTATCCAATGATCCATATCTTTTTATAGGGAATTTCTTTCCCACTTCTCCTCTCATCTCCCTCATTTTTTGACGTCACATAGCTGATTGTTTATACATTTTGCAAATATATTTATCATGGTACTGCAATAATTTTGTTTATAAAAAAATTAAAATGTCTAAATCATCTTTATTGTTATCGCGCATATGTTTTTCTTGCTTTCAACTCGGGTCCTCTAGAGGCGCCTGAGGAAAATTGGGGGAGGGTGGTAGGTGTTAGTGACCCTCCACTTTTAATAAAGTATTTAAATATTTTTTTAAAAAGAATGTGGAGGGGATATTTTCAAGTGCTGTTTAAAATGAAAGGGTGGAGTCACACTCCCAAAAAATAGTTAAAACCTTCCCTTGACCTATAAGAAGCTTCTTTGTAAATGAGAACTATGTCGGTCGATCGGTAAGCTACAGACAGTCACGCCAACACACAAAGACAGATATAAATCCTGTTACTTTTATATAAGGATTACTGAGGCAAGGGGAGACAAAAGAAATTAATTTGAAATACAACAATCTCAACAATTTTAGAACTTTTTCCTTTCCGATCCAAGTATTAAAGTGTTTTGTCATGTTGTTCAAGAAAATGAAGAAAGTTTATGGGAACAAAAACATTCAACAACTCTTGGGGCATCTTGGGTTCTTATTCATATAACATCAAAACAAAAAATGTTTAGATAAAAAACAAGGATAACGTACATCAACGCGAATGGAATTTTTTGTCTATGGTTAAATGTTATATTCACTGTAAGAATGATATAATAGTTATTTATTACATCGTAATATCGAGGGACTGAAGGCTCTGGATAACAAAACTGGAAAATAATTTTAGGGCACAGCGAATTAATGAGCAGCTATAGTCGACTATGAAGATAAAAAAAGAGGGGTAGGCTACTAGCACAAAAACTTCACGTTGAGTTCAAACAGATATAAAGTGGATGAGAAGTGGACAAATATATTAAAAAATAAATAGTTAAACAGGAACAGGAACTCGATCATTTAATTCATATATGCAAAAAAAACATTCTCCTCTTACAAAATGAAACAGAAAATGTTAAATGATTATTAAAAAGGAATTAAATCCAATACTATATTTTTATTCTTAAGTAAATATTTCATGATTTAATTACATATAATGCAATTATGAATACACCTGAAATCAGCCAAGAACAAAAGTATTAACAAATGTAAGATAATTTTTAAACAGTTAGATGGATAACGTTAATTATATAGATGTCTATCTTTAAAATAAATTTTAGAAGCAATTTTTGCTGTTTAAAGTCTCTTTATAATGAAAATATTTTTTTACTATCCATGATAATTTTCTGCTTGTCCTTTTAGTTTAAAACTATGTTTATTGATTTGCTTAGCAATTTTAGGGGTCCATGCATCTCCCCATTCAAAAAGTTGGAAAGTTATATATATGTGCATGTCTAGGATTTTAATTTTATTTATTCCAATTATCAAAGAGAATTGCCCCGTCAGCAAATTTGTTTTTGGGACCTTTTTCCTTTCAATGTTTTGTTATATTTCCAATAGTAAAAAGTGAAATATTTTGATAATTTAGTAAATCCTTATATAAAAGCAACAGGATCTTTGTCTGTCCGTCACTGTGTTTACTGAAGGATCTCACTGAACTAATATGGTTTTCCTTTACTGTGTACCTTTTTATAGGTCCTTGATAGGTATATAACCAATTTGGGGAAGCTATCACCTCTACAGAGAAATCGGCACACAAAAAATGTTTAAAAAAACATTGAAAATGGGAGGGGGTCGACTCCCCTCTATATCTTTCTATGTTATAGATGTTTTAAGGGATATCAGCTCGTATATTCATATATAATCATTGGGGAATGAAATAAAACAAAAACTAAAGTACAAGATGGGAGAAATTACATTATAAGTAATATTACAGATTTATACATTGACATTTAGACAATATATTGACCCCATCCTACTTTAAGAAGATCAGATCCTCTTTAATTTACTTCTTATGCACGTTAATTTGAAACGTATAAGCATGATTATTTTCATATTGTGATAGTTTTCAGTATGAAGCAGCTTATAGTATATTAGTATGACGTCATTTTTTATTAGGCACTATAAGCTGCTTCCTTTAGTATACTATAGCGAAAATTGACTTATCTTATTAATATCATCTTCACTCTTAAACACCTGTCTAATATTTTTTATTCAGTCCTGCTGATATAAATATATATGTAGAGTAAAAGAAGCATATTTATATTTTGGTGCGTGATATTCTGAAGAGTATTGTCCTTGTTTCATTGTATCTTATTCAATGAACAGACTAATTTTCTCGGAGGAAATTTCCCTCTGGCCGATCCCCACTCCCTCTTACATATATTGGAGTTAGTTCTTCTATTTTGCTTTGGTAAAATTAGTTGTTAGTCATGCTAACACCCCTCAATCATTCAAAGTAAACCGCAGTGCTGTATTAAAAAGGACTGCTGGCTTCAAATTTATTTTTGAATTTTCTATAATACAAAGTAGAACGATGTTTTTTTGTCTTAAGTGTCGGTAACCGGTAAACCGACAAGGTTTTTCAGAAATTATATATACTAGTCATACTATGTTATTTTTTCGGGTAAGGGGAGAGACATACCTCTACTAAAAAAATCCCTCGATCACAAAAAAAGTTTTAATAATAAATGGAAAACATATAGGAAAGATCAAAATTTTGTGTTAAGTCTTTGTGTCTTTTTGTTTATATGTATGTATGTGTGTGTGGTGTGTGTTGGTGCTTCTGGTGTGTGAGTTACTTTTTCTCCATTCGTGCGATGTCCCGTCAATGTTTATGTTTTTTCTTTGGTCCGTCCGTCCGTTTGTACCGTCGTCACCGTAATGCTTACAGGGGAAGCGGGAAATTAGGGGAAGTGGGAGGTGCAGTAGTATAGAGTAGATGTTGTGTTTTTGCTTTTAGTTTTAGTTAACTTTGAGAATCTCACTGTGAACGAAAATACGCACCACCTTCCCTTTTTTTTTACTTAGGCCTATTTGTATATACGGCCTACCCTTGTGTTGTATTAAATATTTAGAAAGTTATAGCTGATAATCATATGTTAATATATATATGTGCCTTTTTACTTGCATTATTATTAAAGTGATAGATACAAAAGTGAATTTTAGTGTGATTTTTAGAAAGTATTTTCATGCATTATTTGTGTTCTTGAAGTTACATGTAAAATATTATCTTTACTATTAATGTTATAGTAAAAATTAAGCTAATAAGACCTGTTTTCATGAAATCTATATAAGAAATATTTAAATGTATACTATTTTTATAAAAAGGTGTCTTCAAATTTAACAAGCTTTTTTCTAACAAAAAGTTCTATTAAATTTTGTAAACTATAAATAAATAAGTTAAATAAAAAAGAAGCTGCACTACTAAAAATGTGACCTATAATTCGCTGTGGCTAAACTGCAAAAAATTACGTGTAAGCATTTTTGGTAGCGAAGCTACTCTACTTCATTTTGTCCCTAAATCTTGTTAACCAGAATAAAAATTATCGCTGACATATCTAGGCATAGAAATTACGGACTTTTAGCGAATAATTTAATTTGATTGTAATCTGAAAGCTGAAATTATTGTTTCAACAAAATGATTATTTTGTAAATTTTTTCCTTGTTGAACAAAAATCCGTGAGATTTTATTTTTGACAGATATTGCACATTTGCAGCCAAACAGATAAATGAACACGAACAGGGAGGCAGCCTGCAGGGATAAGTTAATGTATTATGAATTCATCATATTTCTTTTTAATTAAGCATCAGATACGCAGCCTTCAAAATGCTAGAATGGGTATTGCAGGGATTTTTTCATGACAAGCATTTAAATATTTAAAAAAAATAATATTTATGATGTACAGTAGTAATGTTTGAAACAAAATTAGTACATTAGATTATAATGTTTAGGAACCCTTATGGGTCTTGTGATGGTTTAAGACAAATCAAGACTTATAACCTTAGTTCATTAAAGTAATAAGTCAGACATAACATAAAACAAATGGAAATAAATTGTGTAGAAATTCAAGTAATTTAAAATGTCTTTTCGTCCCTGAGCTATCTGTTCGCTTATTAAAATCAGGGTTGTAAGGAACCAAAAATCACTGCTTTTTTCGCATTTTATTGTAGACATTTGTCCACAGATATTAAAACATAAAGAATTTGACGTCACTATTTGTAAGCAATATCAGTGGGACAACAAAAAATAAAAAGGAAGTATTTCTTTTTATTTTCGTCTCTGCTGACATTTTATAATTATTTACTTTTAGTGAAAATATGCGGATTACAATGTATAGATATCCTAATAATAAAGTAACAGAATCTTTGTCTGTCTGTCTGTGTTTACCGAAGGAAAACCAGTATGGCCCTCCTTCACATGGTAGCTTTTTAAAGGTTCTGGGAAGGTTTATCACTATTTGGGGGAAGGTATCACTCCCAAGAGAAATCGGCTCATAACCAATAGTTTTTAATATTAGGACTACAGCATCAAAAAATAGATTTCGAATATTTTGTTTAATACATTGCTATTGCGGTTAGCTAGGTCCTTACAAAAAATAACACTAATTTTAAAAAGCTATCCATTTTCCATGTATTTACGTAAGAGGAGTCGACATATATCAACAAATAAAGATCTTAAAACAAAATTTACGTTCAAGCAGTTTTCTGCATTCTTAATCAAAACAACTTTAGAAATATCATAGGATGAGTTATTTTAAAGTTCATCTTCTTTTTGGATTTTATTTTTATTTGCTCAGGTTTTTCAAATAATTTGTACAGAAATTCAGATCTTTTGCTTCAGTAAAAACCTCACTACTTTATGAAGTAGAATAATTAGAGTCTTTAATAATAAAATTTTTATATGATATAATAAAAGTAAAAATAATGCACTAATTTATGTACATAAATATGTTTAATATTAAATGTACATTATAACAAGAAATATTCATTCCATTATGTTTATATAAATAGACATTACAACTAACTGGACAAAGAATCCTATAATATCAAGCAGTAAAGTTTTTTTGTTTGCTGTGAGTATCTCTTTAACCGCTGGACCTATCCTAGAGGGCTATAAGGGCATAGCTTCTAGTATAGATAAAACAAAATGAAATTAAAGCCAATAGTTAAAATGAAAAAAAAAGATTTGTGATAAGTGGAATTTAAAATTCATAATTAACATTATGGGTGGGGGGAGGTGAACACTTGTAGCGTTGCTAAGAATATGAAAGAAAAATCTACTAAAATATGAATATTGCGTGAGAGTTGCTATCTTTTATAAGGGACATATGGACAAGTATTAAGATTGTTTTTTGCAACGCTAAAAAGACTTTTGTATTATGTTTGTTTTTAAATGACTGTATTAGCTTTACCGTTCTTTTAATAATATGATTTATGGCCTCATTTTACTTTAATTGGTGTTTTTTTAGTTATTTTTTTACTTTTTTTTTATGTATTTTTAATTGTTTTTTTTTTCTAATACATATTCTTAGCAACCTATTTTTGTACTTGCTACATTTTTAATACCGTAGTTGCTCATTGTAAAATTTAAAAAAAAATTTAAAAAAATATAATTAAATAGTATATTAAATCGTTATATATCAAATATTTAGTAAATTGTCTTCTCCTCAACATATATGTATATCAATTATCAAGTCATCAGAACAGCATATATTATTGACATTTTGCAAACCCTACTTTTCCTCTTTGCATTAAAATTGCTATGTACATAATATATCTTGTTGAATTACTTTTTCTACATTGAGGAAAGTGTTGATTTATTTATTTTATTATTTAAGAACAAAATAAATTATTTTAAATATATATTTAAGAAGAAAAATATTTTTGCCTAAAATGAAAATACGGAATAAAATTAACGTTTTTAAGCAGCTGCGACCCCCTTGGTCATGATAGGTATAATTCTAATAAAGAAAAATATTAAAAGATATCTCTACTTGAAACATATTTGAAAATTTTAACCCTCTGGACAAAAAACTTACCGAATATACATTTACTTCTAATATGAAAAGATTTTCTTTCTAATATTTAAACTTACAATATGGTATTTTATATATTAAAGGAGAAACTTGGGGTGTAATAATTTCCAACCATTTATACACAACAAGACTTTACAATTCCAAGGATAAAACATTTACAAAGGCAGATCAATGTCAGCTCAAAGAACATATAAGTAAAATTACATTTTTTTATTAGTTTCCTATTACATAAAATATAAGTAGAGGGGTTTTCGGTTTGTCAGTTAATATCTCGCTAATAACTGAACCGATTGAGTTCTCAATTTTAGAGAAGCTTTACATGCATTTCTGTCGTTTGTTTTTAAAATAAAATAAACACACTTATGCACACAAATACTGTGGAAAAGCCTTGGATAACATAACTCAAGTGAATACAAAAGAAATGTTTTGTTACATTTCATTAAATTTAATTCTAGGGGTACAATGAACAAGGTTGACCCATTTCTTTAACGCACTGAAAATTTTCATAAAATTGCTCTCTGAATTATTTATTCAGAAAGAAATGAATCTCTCAGTGTTCCTAATGAACAAATTATGCCAAAAAAGTTATTCGTTTTTAATTATTACTCTGGATGATGCCAGCCTTGTTTAAACTCGAATAAGAGAAAATTTGCTTTATTCGAAATATAAAAAGTTTACAAATATAATCTGGAATAGCCTGACCATAATCTAAAATGCAGTTACACAATTATTTCGCAGCCTTTTACTAAATATGTCTACCTTTCCAGGGCTTAGACAGATTTAAAATTAATTTTGTAAAGTTGTAAGATGCACAATTAGTCTTGAAAACTTACCTTTTCTTAATTTCAAGAAAAATTAGGTAAATATTCTTAGCTAGAGCGATTATATCAATAAGTATCACAGACATAAGAAGCAAAAATAATTTTATAGTAAATAAAAATTTATGTTTTGAAACAGTGCAGTGGCGTGAACAGCAACACCAAAATTTCCTAAATATAACATAATCGTTGGATAGTTATTTTATAGTGTTTAAGCTGTCAATATTTTAGATTTCTAAGATGGATTTCCTTAAGTACCCTAGAGCTCTACGTATAGACTTTAGTTAAATAGTAGCTGAACTTCTAAAAAAAGAAAGTGATCCAAAGATAAAAAAGAAAGACATTAAGTATTAAATCTAAATAACTTTCAAGCATTAAAATAATTTTTACATAATCGTTTTGTGTGAAATTTTAAAATTAAAAGTGACCGCAGCAGCCACAAAAAAATTGTCAACGATAATTCAAAATTTTTTACTGCCCTTTTTTCAGACGTCATGTCAGGCTCTGAATGTATATTAAATTAAGAATAGAAACTAAATTCTGAAATATTAGGGTTGGCCGGATATCTGGCTAGGCCAGATACCGGATATTGAAACTATCCAGCCGGATAGTTAAAACAATAAGAAAAATATTCCAACTTTACTTATTCAGTGTTATGTTATAATCAACCGAATATTGAAAAAAAGGAAAGGAAAGAATTGAAGTTTTTTGGTGATCTATTAATCGGCAATGTGATCTTTTATCATTTATTTTTTTTATTGATTTCAATAAATAATAAGTATTTAGGTTAATAATTTTACCTTTTACATAAATTCAATTTTCTTCTTTTTTCTTAGAGTCTAGACATTATGTTTTGTTGTTTGCAATTTCATAATTTAAAATAATCTCTTGCAGATCTTTAAAGCATCAGAAATAAAAGGATAGGATATTAGTAAACAAAACTGCGTGCATTAGTAAAATGAGTATTTTTTTCTGCGCATTTATTTGCGTTGCGATATAACTGTGCATTATTAAGTAAGTAATGTAAAAGTTGAAGATGTTTAAAAAGTCAAACTTGATATAAAAATATTTGTTTTGTAAAGATAAATAATCAATTAATCAAATTATTTAACTCGTCTCAATTTGTTAGAAATTATCAATCTTATTTTAAACTTTGCATTACTATAGAAAGAGATAATAATTATGAAAAATAATTGAAGACACAAAAATATGAGAAATACTACAATTCAAATACTAGTTAGGTGCTTTAGAAGCTAGGTTTGTCATGTCTTCTATAGAGAAACAAATTTAGTAACTCAATTCAATAATACCATTAGGGTATATCCGCAAGTCAGTTTGACTGCCAGAAAGCACATTTTTGAAAGTCGATCGATTCCACATTCCCTGTTCTAACAAAATTCTGAAAAGTAACACACACACATGTTTCACATTCTAATTTAATCAATTTTATTTTTTGCATCTTTAAATTTGCCAATGTAATAATAAAATTATTTGTAAGCCAAGGGCAACAGCATATCAGGATGTAGGATTTAATAATATCTACAGAAGCAACTCATGTGCCTTTATAGAAATGACATCATACAATACAAATTACCAATGATAGACCAGTATACATTGTAATTGACCAATCATAAAATGTATAACGGCCTATCATTGGTTATTTGTATTGTATGACGTCATTTTTATAGGCACTATAAGCTGATTCATATCTACAACAAAATTTATAATTATGACTTTTGAAGCTTCTACTATTTGGGGTACAGAGTGGAGTTAAGTTCAAGTACCATTTTTATGTGAGCTAAAAGATCTAAAATAACATTCACTTAATCTTAAATTAAATTTTAATTCTTTTCTTTTAAGAAAGGGATAATTTGAATACCTAATTTAGATTAAATTTTGGCAAATTGGAAAAAGAATTTTTATACAAAAATATTATTGCATACATATGCAAGAATTTGAAAATGATAGGGGTATAAACATGGATGGGTAATTGGAAGAAAAATTATTTAGTTTATTTTAACCTTATATCCAGTGGCGTGCAGAGGGTTTTCACACCTTCCCATATCTGCAATAGAAGGGTGTACCAGGGTGTTGTAGATCCATGTCAAGGGATGTTAGAGGAGTGTAGGGATATGGACCTCCAGAGGGTGTCCAGCCCCCTCCATTTTGTCAGGGAGGTCGGAATGATACACCCCCTACTGCAAGCCTCTGCATGATTTATCCTTTTAGGTTTTTTTTGTAAGTTTTCAATGCTATTTTAAAAATGAATATATACAGACAAATAATAAAAGAGAGATGCCACGCTGATTTAAATTTTAATTCTCAACAGTTTTCTCTTTTAATATATGCCAACTTTGAGGTCTATAATTTAGTCCTTGATAGCCACTTTTACAGTGAAGCCTAACTTATTGTAAGTTGATATAATAGATGTGTCCAATATTATTTTCATTGAAGAACTTTTAGTTTATATAAAAATTTTAAAGTGGAAACATTGAAACCCACTCATTAGCTTCACTAATTATTGATATTGTCATTCTTATTTATAAAAGACTAGATTGGCCTTTCAATTGTCTGTAAGAATTTCATAGACCTTACTATAAGATAGATAGCTAGTAAAATAGAAAGCTAGTTACAATAGATAGATAGTTTATAAAGATAGAAAGATATAATTTGTTTCTCACTAGCGTCTCTATGTCTCATCATGAATAAATTTCAAAGTTATTTCAATCTTTAATTCAGTTTTACTTTTAAATGCGCATTTGAACTTTTTAGTTTTATTTTTTAAAGACATTTATGGTTCTTTGTAGCAACAAGGATGATCACATACAATAAAAGAGAGAAGACAAGCTTATTTTGTTTAATTTTATATTAAATCTAGTATATCTCTATCTATTTTATTTTGTAACGACATGATGTTAGGGCCATAAATAATGTTAAGATAAAAATCAAAACATTAAATTTAATCTGATTTATGGCTTTCATAATAAATCCTGTGTTTGTCTAAATTTGAATGTCCCCATGTTATTTTATTGACAGAAAAAAAGGTATTACCAACAAATGAGGAACACAATTTGAGGATAAAATAGCTTGGCATTGGTATTTATGGATATAGTTTTAAGTTTTTGATTTATATATAAATATAAATAAAATATTTCATTTATCATTTTTGAAAAATAATCAACATGACTGTAACTCTAAATTAAATGCCAGAAATTAGAGGAAAATCAACGAAAAGTCTAAAATTTTATACGAATATCTAATTTAAAGTTTTGACAATCAATTCATTTCCAAAA
The DNA here is from genome assembly GCA_900241095.1 of Acartia tonsa. Classification (NCBI taxonomy): domain Eukaryota; kingdom Metazoa; phylum Arthropoda; class Copepoda; order Calanoida; family Acartiidae; genus Acartia; species Acartia tonsa. Next base: position 11,713 of record LS056554.1, read on the forward strand.
GTTTATTAATTTCCTGTTGATTATAAAATTATGTATTTACTTTTAGCATGGTTTTTCTATATGTTGATAATGTTCTTATGTCTATAAATCATTTATCGTTTGATAGCAACCGAAAAAATGCATTTGCTTATGACGGAAGAAGGCGGATGGACGGAAATATAGAGTAGTTTCCCTACTAATATCATTTTTGTATAAATATTTGTAATGTAAGAATTAATGATAAGAAAGTGCATGCATAATTTATTTTCTAATGGTTGCACCAAATCCGGTGCCGAACATTCAACATGAACATATTGGAGAAATTACTAAGTGGAGTATTCAACCTTCTTGGCTTATTAAAATAGGATAATAAAGTGGGATGTAGGAAGCAAAAGTGATCGGGGAGG
>LS056555.1:0-12096 GCA_900241095.1 Acartia tonsa
TTATTGGTCAGTTAGTTCATTCAGTAGTAGGGGAGGAGTTGGGATAAAGGTTGTGTTATTTTAGCCCGCTGCGAGTACCGTTTTACTAAAGTACATGAAAATCTGGCGTAACATCTAATTAATAATATATCCATCTTAAGACACGTGTGTTTACAGAGTAGCTGTGCATCTTTTAGCACAGCTATTTTTGAGAATATTTATGTGCAATTTTGACCCTTACAATTATAGCAGATGCACATAAACAAAAACACAATCTATTCTAATTGTTACTTTCAGTAATTGTAGTTTGTCAACATGCAATTTAAATGGTTTATGTTCAAGTTTTAACTTGAAATAAAAAGTGGCCAAGGCTGACATCATTTATATTATTCATATCGACTATATAATATTAAAAAAATTATAATAGCTGACATGCTGACTTAAAATATAAAAATTAATTAATAAAATATTAGTTGTACTAAGTATTTTAAAAAGCTTATTATGAATGAACCTGCAGGCAAATAATACAGAATCTCAATAGAATCAGGAAACATGAAAAAACACAAAACAAACATTTTATACTTTTAATAGCAAAGTTAAAGTAATATATTTTTGGTTTGATCTGTTAGTCTGTCATCCTCCATGTTCTATTTATAATTAATTTTTTTTTCTTCCATTCACATAATTATTCTCTCCCATTAACCCCATCCTATACCTATTTAATCTTAGTTTTGAAAAGATATGCTTTCCAACGGCAAATGACAAGCTACATTGTAAAGGAGAACCATATCGGTTCAGCGGTTAGCAAGATCCTTGGGTACAGATAGATACCTAGATATTCTGTCACTTTTATATAAGGATAAAGTATAATTGAAAGCTTCAACTTTATTCTGCATATGAAAAAAAACATTTTTCTATGCACCTAAATATCCTTGGGTTTTCTAGCTTTTATATTCAAGTCTTTTAATAGATTTTTTCTGGAAATAATACATTGATATTATCTTTATTTAAATAGAAAAGGAAACGTTTTACAATAATGGTTTCTTTTAAAGACTTTATTTGACCTTTTTGCATTTTTTTGCTTCTTTAGAAATAAGAATATAACAAGGATAATTAAATCCAATATTGAAATATTTTATCACTGTCAGATAATTGGTGTTCAGTTATTTTTTTTCTTTCAACCAAAACAAATGTGCATTGCTGATTGACAAACCTTTGGTGTGTCCGTGTTAACGCTCCAGTTAGAAATGAGACTTCTTGACTGCTATTTAAGATATCTAGACGTCTAAATTTTGTAAAGATTTCGTCTACTCTATAACTTTTTTATTACGTGTTTTCGTATCTTATTATATTCTTCACGAAATTGATTGAAAATGATGTGTTTTAATTGTTAAAATGATGCAGTGATGGCCTTCTATCAAGATTTGGAAGCAAAAAGGTAAGTTTAGTCTTTTTTAGTTTTAAATTAAGATAGTTATAGAAAATGGAAAACTCCGGTTTGGGGGAAAGCTATGAAAAAATCGTTAAACTCTTATTGATTTGGTAACTAAATATGTTTAAAGAGACACCTTTTTCTAATAAACCATGATTAAAGTAATGTCTTCTTATACAGTTTCTATGAGATATACAATATTTTCAAGGTATCAGTTTTGTATATGTATTCACACTTTCTGAATATTACAAATTCTGTAAATAAAAGAAATGATGCAATTATCAAATATATAATTTTACGCATTTCGCCAGATAAAACAAGGAAAAAAACTTCATCGGGAAGCTTTTTGTACATTTTTTTATGACTATAGACAACAACATAGTATAGAAGGGGTCTGCCGTCCCATATACCAAGATATGGAGATAACTTTAAAAATCTAGCCATTTTAGAGGTCTTAATAAACAAAAAAATATATGGTTATAAAGTTTGAAATCTGATAGTTTGAAGCAACCAATCAAAATTTTCAAAAGTGCTGAAAATTGTACGTATAAATGAGAGAAATATGTAAGCTAAGCCCTTTAAAAAATGTATATATTGATGTTCTTAACATACACAGACATAATACCATAGCAGATTTTATATTTCACGCTGTTATGACTCTAAGATCAACACATAACAAGCATCAATACATCCAAAGATAATTAACAAAGATTGATGTAAAACTTTTATCTAAAAATCTTACATCTTTATCTAACCTTTTCCTTTTTACAATTTTTTTAACCTTTTCTTTTTCTACTTTACTATTCTTCTTTCTCTTAAACTTGTTTAAATAGTATTTCATTTAAAATACTAAAAAAAGTAAAATGGTGAATTTAAAACTTTAAGATTCTGATCAATGATTGTAGAGATGCTTTGCAACTTTTCAGGAAAATCTGCATAACAATTATGCTTAAAATATGTTTTATTATGAGTTGAAAGGTTTTTAAAAGTTGGAAAACTCAAAACATTTTCTTTTCTTCAAAACTGTTTTTTCCTATTTTAGGGTAAACCCTTTTTAAAGTTTATCAACATAAAACTGTTATTGTAATGTCCATAAAATATCAGTATGTCTATTTTAAGTCATTAATAACCACTTTTATTTATTGCAATTTAATATAGACGTCTATTCATAGGCGTGCACAGCAATTTACCAGGGGGTGTGAAACCATTAGGAGGAGAAAAAAAGAAAGGCAGGCCCTCCCAATTTAAATCTAAAGAGGATGTTGACACCGCAAGCCACTAGGTCCATTTTATTTTCCCTTAATGCTATATGTCGAAATAAACCAAAGAAACCATATGTTAAGAGGTTTGTTTCAGTAAGAATATTTTTTCAGCAGCCCAACTTTTTTACACACCGTCTAAAAAAGTTTTGAAAATCTTCTTGTCATTTTTACTAACAATAGAAAAGGAATTTAATCCTTATACCCCACACATGCTATGCAAGGGATAAATATTATGAAAATTAATTATGACAAAACAGGACAGAGAGAGAAATTTAGGAAATAAAATTTTTTTGGGGGATTATAAACTTCTTTGGATTTAAAGAAAAAACTAAAAAATATTATATATGACAAAGAAATTTTATTTTAAGACATACCTTCATACACCCATATGATTCAAGCTATGAAATATGTATGCATTATATTCTTTTTTGTCCATTAAAATACTTAAAACAGCCTAAGTTTGCAAAATCTTTAGAGTAACTCTTCTTAGTCTCGGGATATTCTGCACTTTAAAAGTTCTTAAATAAAGTTAATCCTTTAAGGAAAAATGTATTCACAAAATAGTTTTTTTAAGGCAACAATAAATCAATAATAGGTCAATGTCAGAGACAAAAGTGTCTTGTAGAGTTCGACCCGCAGGGTTAGATTTTTTCATTTTTTTAGTCTTGGGGATAAAATCGCACCCCAATCGTAAAAAATGAGAATGAACCAACAAAAAATTGTATAGAAAATATTGTTGTGTCATGAAGTATTTGAAAGAATATTCTAGATCACTTAACAAATATAATAACACAAGGTCAATGAAAACGGATAACTTGTCTAAATAAAAACTACCTCGCTCCAAGTTTTTTGTTAGCATAAAAAAATGAACCCAATAATAGTGTCGGACTGATTATGACGTCATAATCAGTCCGACACTTTTACTGGGTTCAAAAAAGAATATTTATACATTGATAAGCAAGTTTTTTAAAAATTACTTTAATTGCGAAACTAAGGAAACAAATACACTATTGGCTGTTTAATATTTAATTTAATAATCTTCGTTTTTATTTTATTTTCATCCTTGTTTTACAAGTGTGGTCTACTTTGTTGTTTTTATTTTTTATTTTATTAAATAAATATTTATAGATAAGTGTTCTATTTGCTTTTAAAAGCAAAGCTACTCAATAGATTAATAAAGTCTGCCTTCTTTGTGTTTTTACTTTTTACACACAAGCTTTTCTGGAATAAAACCTAAGGGTCGAAAAGTGAAAATTTAAATCTTATGACTATTTGACATATTGAATTTTTTTTAGAAATCTTCATTTAATACCATAAACAGACTACTATAATACTATTACTGAAAAAAAATTCTTGATCTACAAAACAAATTTTGGAAACCTTACCTACCATATAAAAATGATTCCATACAATAATTTATTTGTTATTTCTTTGTAAGACTTTAATTTTTGCTCACAAAAAACGCTTCAAGGCTTCAATTTTGCACAAAAAAATGCTTTAAGGCTTGAAAGTAATAAAGTGAATATTCAATCTATATTTTTATAGTGTTATGTATTTGTTCCTCTCTCTCCCTCTCTCTCTCTCTCTCTCTCTCTCTCTCTCTCTCTCTCTCTCTTTCATCTCCTTGTAAGTTCATTTTAAGGATTTTAATGATTTAGACTATACATTCTTAAAAGAGCCCTTAGCAATAAGTAATTTAAATTCCCTTTTTACCTTGTGCTTTAAAGCAGAGGGGCCCATAGCTTCGAGGGGCTTTGTATTTGAAGGGTTAGGGAAGGGCAAAAAAGTCTGTTTAAATTTAAACATAAAATTGCATTAAATTTAAACATAAAATAGCATTTATCCACTCCTTAACATATAATAAGCTTCTCTAAAACTCATCTGATTCAGAAGCTATCTTAAAATCAAGCTAAAGACAAAAAATCTTACTACTTATATAATACTATCGCCGCTAAAAGATGAATATATGATAAGTTTGTTTTATGTACTTTTTTAGTGGCAGTAATCTGAGTTTTAAAAATATTTAAAAATTACTTTGTTACATGGAATGGACAATAGAAAATAATTTGTCTCCCATCTCCTATTTATGCGAGAAGCTGAAAATGGTTTTTTTTTATTTTAATGTACGAAGGACAAAATAATAATGAAAAAAAATTTAAAAATTTAAATCCACGAAGTTTAAATTAAGCTAGGTATACTTTAAAGTAAATTGTATACCATCTAATTATCAAGATTCGGCAGCCGCATAGACTTCTAAAGCTGAATTGAGCCTTTTATAGCATTTCGGAGCCGTTCGCCTGAACATAGAAAATGGTCAGCCGCAGACAGCCGCGCTGCCATGCTTATCTAGCTGGTTTTTTTTGTCGAGCATCAATCTATATTTACCTAAAATGTTTGCAAAGTCAACTGCCATCCCCCAAAATTAGATGACTGTCGAGCCCTGGTAATTATGTTGCATGATGTTTAATTATCTCAAGATAAAATTATAATTAGCAGGATTAATTCAAACCCTTCCTCCTCTCATTTATTTCACAATTTCAAAACTCTGAGATGATAATAAGGTTATTTCTACTCTAAAACTTTAACATTGTTGGTCTGTCTGTAAGAAATAATTATTTTTAAAAAAATATACAAGAAATTAAAACTATTTTAAACATGCTATTCCCTATATTATCCTGTGTATATAATACTGACGTAATAAAGGAGACCTTCTTAGAAATATCAGATTACAAAAACAAATAAAGTAAGTAAAACGAAATACTTCCGTGGGCCTTAACTTGCAGCGCAACCTACTTAAGATGTCTTGCATGTTGGTATGTTTATATAATTCTATATATCCTTAATGATTGATTGGGTACCTTTGTCTTGATTGGTTGATTAAACCTATCAATGTTTCAACAGATAACCTATAGAAGTGGCAATTTTATTAATCTTAATTGGGGATTTTATCGCCCTTCGTCTTATCCCTTAAGAATGATAACTAACACTCGAATGCTACTTATTCAGAAAACTTCGCTGCTTATGAATGTACAATGACATATTTGTTCTATTTTTTTCTATGTTCCTATGACCTGCTGAAAGCAAATATATCGATTAATTAGTTAATTCCAGATATTTGTGATTGTTTAATAAAAACTGTATTTGGATTTAAAACATAGGAAAGATGTATATCCTAATATAACAGTAACAGGATGTCTGTAAGTCTTTCTGTATTTACCGAAGGATCTCTTTAACCGCTAAACCGATAGGGTTCTTCTTTACAATATACTAGCTTCTAAGAGGTACCGGGACGATATTTTTTTTTGTGGGGGGGGGGGGTAATACCACCCTCACAAGAGAAATCACCCCCAGATGTAAAAAACCACCACTCCCTCCACCTCAAGTAGCCAGAGGCTTTAGGCTTTGAATGTATGAACTAAAAAGAACCATTCTAATTATAAAAGCCACACTTTAACATAATATTTATGGTGGACCAAATTATAAAATTCATATGAATGAAGTAATTTACTAAAATATGTAATGTGTATTATGCACCTTTTCTTCATTACGACAATAGATTTTTATAATTAGAATGCTTAAGATTGTTTAAATTTTCTGTTTATGTACAAAAAGTCACAGAACCCAACGAACAGTTTTAGAATGTCTAAGTCTAATATCTGTACAGCTATACAATTCTTATATGGGTTTTAGATAATATGTAACTCTAGTTATTATGCACTTAGATAATTTGTGCAGAAAGAATGACTTACTTACATTAGAATAGGGTTACAGGGACTCTATGTAACTCTAGTTATTATGCACTTAGATAATGTTTTAGAGATAATAACTTTACAAGAGAATAGGGTGGCAGGAAATCTAAGTAACTCTAGTCATTATGCACTTAAATAATTTGTGCACAGAGAATGATTAATTTACATGAAAATAGGGTGGCAGGAACTCTTTGTAACTCTAGTAATTATGCACTTAAATAATTTGTGCACAGAGAATGACTAATTTACATGAGAATAGGCACATGGTCGGTCGTGCACCAATTTAGAAAGTGCTACAAAATCTGCAAAGACAATCATGTCCAATATAAAAAGTGTTAAAAAATCTGCAAAGATGATCATGTCCAATTAAAGTTTTCTTTAGAATAAAGTTTCTACAAAATTCTAAATTTTTAAACCTAACCTTTAGAAAGTTTACAACTAGATGTCTTGGTGAATTCAATCTGACAACCAACAATTTACCTAAGACAAAGAATTTTTCCTGATAGTACAAAATGTTATATATTTTGCTACTTTTTGTAATTTATAGATTTGAGAAACATTACTAAGAAATTTTAAACATTTCAACAACAGTTTTCTGGTTTTTTTTATATATAAAAGTGATTGGTGTGTAATTTTGCGCTTCTGATGGATTTTTTTTATAAAATTTGTAAGACCAATGTCATACGAAAATGAGCTTCTAAACATTACCTCAATAATTTAACACCAAACTATGAAAGTGAATAGTAGGAAGCAAGCTCAATATAATATCAGGGATAACGGGAAACAGATCTAATCCTATAATGTAAAGTAGCAAGCTTTTTTGCTTAGAGAGGGCTTCTGTTTTGGCTCTAATATTATCCTTTTTATATCTAATAATTCTTAAAGTTTTTAAACAAAGCTTAAACTTGCCCTTTTCTTATCCTTTTATCTCTGGATAAAGTTATTATCCACTTACCAATTTTACTTATGGGATAATAAATGTTCAAGAACCACTTTTTACATCGTTTATCTTATCACTGTATTTTTACAATGACCAAAATTACTAAATTTAAAAATACAGAATTGTATAAACAAGAATAAGTTTGCTTGAATCAGCGGAGCTACAAATAGCATATTTTTTTTATCCATTTTTAACATTTAGTGCATGCTTTTTAATTTTTTAATTTTAGTTTTTGTTTGGTACTTCTAAATCTTTTTTTATATTATCACGAATAACTGTTGGTAAAATAGTCTAAAAGAAAAGTTGTTGCAAAGAAAATGAGAATATTTATGTTTTCTATTCGATTAAAAAAAAAAGAATATCTTAAAGTTTCCTGTATGAGTATCAAAGCTATTCTTCTAAAATTTTATTTGGTGGGTTTTCTATCTTTTAAATTCCGCCAAAAAAAAACAGAAACCACTTCAGGGCATATAATATAAACATATAAAGATATTTATTTAAATGACCGCGATGTAAGGAAATTGAAAATGTTATAATCGTATTCAATCCTGTCAGAAAGATAAAAACCAAAAGTTCATTTTAAGATACAGCCTAAAATATTAAATGATTAATTATAGAAAATTGTACACCAATGATACGAACATTTTTATAGTGAATAGGTTTCATTACATGAATTCTTCTATTTATTTATTTTAATCTTAAACCCAAAATTAAGATACTAAATAAAAAGATAATTAAATGGAAGAACTATCTTATTTACTCTAAATAATGATTCTTCAGTTGATAAGATATATTGTCACAAGCGTAGCTTCTTAATAATTACTTCTTGAATTATAACTAGGTTTATATAAAGTATCAGCTATAACATCGAAATTTAGTTAAGTCAATAAATAATGAATAGGATAATAGAAAATAAATTAGATTAAAAAAATACTTCCTTGGTAATATTGTAAATATTAAAGGGGTTAAGGGACTGCTAGGGCTGTAGAACAATATTTAATCTATCATTGTCTATTCCCTGCCTGTTGTAACAAATAGCAAATATGACTTGCAATTATTGGCAACTCAGAGAATAAAGCAAATTATACTATTGCTAATTCAGCTATATGTATTGTAAAGGGAGGAATAAGGTATAAACAACAAGTTAAATAAATTAAAATTAAAAGCTCTATCAATAGAACCTTATAACGCAAAGTATAATCTATAAGATGTAAGTGCTTTCAAGATTAAATATTTAGTTACTAAAGTATTAAATTATGATTTAAATTCTTCATGCTTTGCTTTTAAAATCATTTTATTTTGAATAATTTTCTTAAATATACTAGGGCCTTTAACGCTTTCCAAAGCAAAATAGCCTAAAACTAGCTTTTAGATATATTAAGTCATAAGACGGTCAGAAAAACATCATTTTACTGCAAATAAATTGATAATATTAACATTCGCTGGTGTAAAAAAACTTAAATTATAAATTTTGACTTTTGTAGCTAGTAAATTATGATAATAAAATTAATAAATCTGGCCTAGTACCTGCTCACCCTGGGTAGTAACAACATATTGGCAATCATGATGATAAAGCAATAATAGTTTATAAATATAATGCCTCTATGCTAATTAAACCTTTAGTTGGCAAAAAAAATCCGCACAATGGGGCTTATTTAAGGTGCTGTAAAGCCAATTCTGGGGTGTGAAGAAGGGGGATGTCACCTCACCCCATACAAAAAGATTAGAAATTAGGTTATACTTCCCAATCTTTTTTAACCTCTTAAAACTTACCTATCAAATTCCTGTGCACGCTACTATGTTCAAATCACAACAGTATCAATTCTTCAATATTGTTTGACTATTAAGAGTAATTGAACTAATTATTCTAATACTTACACTAAACTTAGATATCAAATATGAGTAAGTATATATTTTTAAGATTAATTTACGACATAAAAAAAAATAAAAATACTCAATTTTCTCTTGTAATCATATTTGCTTATGAATATTAAAGGCCATTTTTTGATTATTTGTCTAACCTTTATAGTAGTTAGGCAGTGTGTTTGTTTGTGACAGAGATGTAGGAATATATAAATTCAAGAGAAAAAACATTTTTGTAAAGTTTATAAAGAAAAGTTTAATATATTTTCTCGTATTCATTTGAATCCGGTGGAATGGAACCGGTTCTCATGAATACGAAAAAACTATGTCTAGCATCGTATTATATCCAGTTTTCTACGAATATAGAAATGTACAATCATAAGATTAAAACTAGTTTTTTGGCCGGTGCCTTCGGCACAGTTTTTTCGTATTCATGAGAACCGGTTCATATCCACCGGATTCAAATGAATACGAGAAACAATATTACCTACCCCGTAAATTATATAGGTAGAAAAAGCTTGATCACCGTTAGTTTGATCAATGGTTTTAATCTTATGATTGTACATTTTATATCCGCGGAAAGCTGTTTATAATACGCTGCGAGAAATAACTATTAAAGTATTCAAGGTATGTATATCGTCCATTGTCTTATCCCTTAAAGTCCCTGAGATTTTGTAGTAAGTATAGTTGTAGGTATGGTCGTGCATTTTTATTCTTGCATTAAATTTCACAGGGTCCTGAGTAGGGTTGGGCCGGATACTTTTTTAGCCGGATACCGGATATCCGGCTGATTTATAATGCCGGATATCCGGTCCCGGCCGGATTTCTGGTCAACGTTCGATATCCGGCAAATTATCGGATATTCGGCCGGATAACCGGATATCCTTGTCAAAAATCAGCCGGATATCCTGTAACAGGATAGTTTTAATATCCGGTATCCGGCCAGATATTTGAAATCCAACCCAACCCTAGTCCGGAGCAATATTCAAAAGTTCGTATCATTTGCTGCATTTTAGTAGTAGCTTAAGGGGTAATACCTTGACCATTAAAAACACGAAAATCTGTAAAGATATAAAGAAAAAGGTCATGCAGTCAATGGGTTACTTTACCTAATACTATAAAAAAAATACCAATAGTTTTTGAGCCAACGAATGAGAAAATGTATTTATAAAGTCCAATATCCCCTTCCTTAATTCTCAAGATTTACGTCTCATCTATAATCATAATCACACATTCCATGAAGGTCCCAAGCTCCTACCAAATCTCTGTTCATGCCTTAAATTAGGACCCTGTATTTTTGTACTTCTACTTATATATTCCCACCAGATTTTATATGTTACAAAAGCTCTATACTTTTAAAAGCGTGCGAATTTTTTTACGGGCTTATTACAATTTGAAAGAAAGTACCTTGAATTTTTATAAGCGAATCTTTTCTATAATTAGGGTCGGTCCGTCCGTCCGTCCGTCCCTACGCCCGCCCGTCCAAGACGGATAGCTTTTTTCGTTAATTTAGGCATGTTAGAATTGTCCTATCGATTTCAAACTTTGCATTTAGAAAGCGTAGCAACTCTATAATCGTTACCAGAATGTCCATTTTAAACATGTTAATCTTTTACTTTTTTAACAACAATTTCTATGTGATCTAATTATCCGATTGCTTTGATTTTTGGTATACTGATTCCTGGGACAACAAAGTACAATATTTTAAGCAAAGCAACTCTGTAGTTAAGTCCCAAAAATGTAAGTATGTCCATGAACATTATCCTGTATCAAGAAGTTTCAACAAATTTACTCACAATTTTACATTGACTCTTATTTATATATATTCTGATTATTCAGTTCTGACACTATACAAGTGTTAATGTCCATTTCTCCTACCGTTTCAGAGCTTCACTTTTATGGATGTTGTCATCCTAGTTAAGATGCAAAGCTTTTATAGGATGAACTAAAATTTAATTTCCGAATGTGTACACAGTTTCCTGGGTGTTTCCTAATCCTATCTCAATATTTACTTCTAGCTAAAAAAGTTTCAAACTTCAAAAAAAACATCAAAATTTGAAAAATTAAAATTTTGAATGTATAATATATAAATCTTTTATATATTCAAATTTAGATTTTTTAAAAAGTTTTTTAGCTGGTAGTAAATATTGAGAAGGATGAGGTAACACCGAGGAAACAGCGTACACATTCGGCAATTCAATTTCAGTTCATCTTTTATAGAATTACTAGCGGTTACGCCTCTAGCGCCTTGGGGCTCTGTATTCTAAGGTGGAGGAATGGGGCAGAAAAATAGCTTAAAACAATCTGGTGACCTGAATTAAGTGACCGAAGGACTTGGTTCTATTGTTAAAGGGAGGGAGGGGACATTGGACTGTTAATTATTCTGGTACCCAAAAATGTCTAAACAAGTTCGCATTTTCGATAGCTTCAAAACTTTGGGTACTTTTGTCCATTGTCTTATCCCTAACTGTAAATTTTCTTTGCTATAAGAACAAGGATGACAACATCCATAAAAGCGAAGTACTGAAACGATAGGACAACTGGACGTTAACACTTGTATAGTGTCAGAACTGAATAATCAGAAAATAAATGTATAAGATTTGAAGCAAAATGGTAAGTAAATTTATTAAAAACTGCTTGATACAGGATAATGTTTATGGACATACTTACATTTTTTGGAATTGATTATAGAGTTGCTTCGCTTATAACAGTATACTTTGTTGTCCTAGGAATCAATTTACCAAAAATCAGAACAATCGGATAATTAGATCACATAAAAATTAGTTGTTAAAAATTTAAAAAATCAACATGTTTAAAATGGACGTACGGACATTCTGGTAATGATTATAGAGTTGCTACGCTTTCTAAATC
>LS056556.1:0-12092 GCA_900241095.1 Acartia tonsa
TATTATATAAAGTAGTAAGCGTTTTTTGTCTGTCCCGAAGGATCTCGCTAACCGCTGAACCGATATTGTTCTCCTTTGCAATGAAGCTTCTTATAGGTCCTGGGAAGGTTTTAAACTATTTTGGGGAGGGTGTGTTCACCCCTTCCCCCCCAAAAAAATATTTTTAACTCTTTTGAAACTCAAATTTAAAATGGGATGAGGTCAACTTTTCCCTCCTCCTACCTTAAGTCCCCCTAGAGGCTTCTAGGGGCGTAGCCGCTAGTTCTTTTATAATATGCTAGCAGCATCATCACTATAGCGTCTACAGGCTCTCTAATCGTATGGGCAGAGTAGGACAGAAAAATAGCCTAAAACCATGATAAAACCTATTTAAATCTAAAATTGAAATAGCCAACAACCATCACGGTACCTATGTAAGGCTTCCTAAAATTGAGAACTCAAACGGTTCAGTAATTATAGAAATCTTAAGCTTCAAACAATAAAAACTTTTATACATCCCCAATTTGTTGGTTAAAAAATTATGTATTATGTGGATTAAAATCATTAGTTAGAAATTTCAGTCAGCGCTAAATTGGATCCAACCTTTCAAATTCAATAGAGGTACCCAAAGTTTTAGAGCCAACTTTGGGTACTAGTGTAATTTACAGTTCAATGTTCCTTATCAAATTGACTTTCCAAAGATTCCCAATGTTCGATTGTGATAGTTATATATAGACATCTTTCCGCAGACAGTAAAATGAAAATTTATAAGACTTTTATGGTAATTATTTTAATCGAATTTAATCAGAAATCCAGCACAGCAGTTATTAATTGGGTTTAAAGCCATACCTGAAAACGAATTCCTAAATATTTTTCTAGTTTCAATTGACTTATAGAGTAGCCACTCTATAATAAAAACTAAATAAGCAATGCCAGTTGTATATTTTATATCTTTATATTATCCATTAAAGCTATACTTGTAGAGGCAGAGAAAATCATACTTATGTTTTTACACTAAAAGTAGATCCGTCTCTAGCCTCTAAGGTAAGAATGATTCCCACCTTTCAAATATGGCTAGTTACTTGGAGATATAGACAATATGAATCTAACATGCAAAAAAAAATCCAATTGTTTAAGCAACTTTTAGTTTTTTTATGTGACACATAGACATACAACTATCCTATATTCTATAACCTCATCCAATCCATTTACCCCATCCCTGACGAACTGACCAATAAATGAGTTCCATGTAAGCAACCAAATTTGACGACAAATATTCCCCTGTCAATATATCCACGTATATTCTACATCCATTTTTCCTTGTCTAAATTGGAGAATTCTGTAAACATTGAGAATTTCAATTGTCAATGAACATCGATATATCATTTTTAAAATGATAATTACCTCGACTATATGGCATATACTTTGACAGTTTATATCTTAAAGGGCGATGGATATAGAATATATATCGATATTATCACAGGGGAAAAAATGTCTTAAATTTAGGTTGCAACCATAATCATCACTTATTGGTCAGTTGGTTCATCCAGTAGGAGGGGAGGGGATAGAGTAAAGGGAGTGTTATCTTAGCCAGCTCCAAGTTTCACCTTAAAAGAGTACATGATAATTTGGTGTAGGATCCATGTTATAATGAATCCTTTTAAAGGACAGACAGGCTAAAATTAAAATGTTTTTTATTCCTCTATATCTAATATTTCAATATATTTTCTAATGTTCTTTGGCTAAGAAAAGAAAATGATTACATTGAGTTGATCAGTGTGCTTTCATAACTGCAATTATGACTTTACCACAATAGTAAAAATATAGACCATCCTATTAAGTAAAGTAGTAAGGTTTTCTTTCTGTAAGTTAGCACCGATTATGTTCTCCATTTTAGGGAAGCTTCTCATAGGTTTTCATGGTTTTAGACTATTTTTAATTAAATTTTCAGGGTGATTTTAGCCAATTTCCTCTATTTCGATTACAGAGCTTCTTGATGCTATCTAGTGGGAAGGTGGGGGTGGTTAATGGCCGAAAACCTATCTATCCCATGATCGAAAAATATATATAAACAAAAAATTTCCCATCTGCAAGTTCTAAAATCATTGATGGAAAAGTTTGGACACTGCTGGTTTGTACAACACAATAATATAAGATTGGATGTGTACCTTTAGAGACCAATAAAATTTGCAGTCTAAAGTCACCCCAATCCCGTATGATAAACCAACGAACTAGAAAAAAATGTGCTACATTGACAGGACACCGAGTCGATCAAGTGTGGAAAAAATAATGCTATTCAATACTTTAAATAGTCCGTAGCGCATTTACCATTCAATATACCCACACACACATACACACACATACATACACAAACACGCACACACACACACACACACATACATATATATGTACACACAAAAAATACACAACTAGGACAATGTCCATAGTATTAAAGATTTATAGATAAATTTTCACATAAACAGCAAAATACTGTTTTAGGGGGGAGTGGAATAGTGGGGTTGACTATATACTCTCTCCCCAAAAAATTAGGAACCCAAAGTTGGACTGTAAATTACACTGGTACCCAAAATTTTATTTGTTGTTGATTTAGCGTTCATAATCTTATCCGTTAAGATCTCAAATTAAATTATATTGTTTAAGATGTTTATTACATTAGTCCCCAAAATTAATAGTAACGTTTTCTTATTCGTTGGCTTAACACTTTGGGGGATTTTATTGAATTTTGATTGGTTGGTTCATTAAGTCTACAGAAAGGATAATTTTGTGCATCATCTTTAAGGATGTACATCAATATGTCGTCCATTTATCCTTTAGAAACCTGGTATAGGATACTCTTTTAAGGTATAATGTATAACAATAGAAAGACAGACATGAAAAAACTCACGTTTTGTTTGTAGAAAAGTTTCGTTAATAAAAACACAACAAACTAATAAATACAAATACTCACACACACACATACACACACACATATACACACACATACACAAACACACGCACTCACACACACACACACACAAATGATTACACATAATCACACACACACACTCATTCAAGTGTAGTATTCTCAGCCGTATTATTATCCGCTGGATTAGAATTGGTTCAAAGCCATATTGAAAAATCTTGTATTGCTGCACAGTATTACAGAGACTTTTCCACGAATATTAAAATAAAAAAACTAAAAATCAATACCAGATTTGTTAGCCCGGGCCTTCGACCCCTCGTGGCTAGCAAAACTAGTTTTAATCTTATAATGTTTCATTTTATTATCCGCGATAAACTAGAAAGAAAAAACTTTTTGTATACTTTTTGATATTGAAATCTTTTTCAAATTAATATTGATACGGCTGTGCTTGTCTAAAGAAATATTACTTTAGGAAATATTATAGCTGGGTCAAACAAGTCTTTTCTTTACAAATAATCATTCTAAATCTTTTACAAATATATTGGGAATTTATAGGGATACAATGGGATAAGACAATGGCTGGTAAATTGACGCACATCCCCAAAGATGATACACAAAATTCAATTAGTAATTGAAACATTCGGACACTCAACTTAAATTGAATAAACCAATCTTAAATAGCAGCTGAGAATTTCGTACGGACTGACAATGTAAACTATACAGTATTTTTTTTTGTGCTTCGCTACTTATTGATGTTGTTATCCTTGTAATGTTTATGATGTTATTTAATGGAATCTTTTTTTTGTTAACAATAATGTAAAAAAATAAATAATTATGTTCTAAATAAAAGAAATAAAACCATTTTCTTTCAATTAACAATAAAACACATCATAAACAAAACATTAATATATTAATGAACAAGAATGACAAAATCCACAAGTAGCAAAGCACAAATATATCAAAAGATATAAAAATAACATAAAGTACATGCTTATAAATTAGATGAATCATTTAAATTTAATTCAGCAATAAATCTACTTGTGCATATTTGATGGGAATGTTGACATTTAGAAGGGAATTCTTTTAAAAAATTGCCTCACTAGAATCGGGTTTCCCCACTAAAATCAGTGAGGCTCACTAAAAATTTTGAGGGGATTATTTTGCCTCACTAAAATTTTAGTGAGGCAAACTGATTTTAGTGATGTAAAAGTTTTTTTTAAGAATTCACCTCAGCTATCTTTTATATAAGCTAAAAAAACTCGATTCCCCTTAAGACGCTTCAGACGGACATTTTGAATCATAGAGTAGCTTCGCTACAACAAATAATGAATGTAAATGGTTTCAGCTTTTTATGTATTAGTGGCTTCGCAGCCAGCCTTACGGGTCTTCGGCCTAAGAGAGTAGTGATTGTACCTTCAAATCCTTATATAAAAGTAACAGGATCTGTGTGTGTGTGTCTGTCTGTACGAAGGATCTCTGTAACCGCTAAACCGATATGGTTCTCCTTTTCAGTGTAGCTTCTCAAAGGTCTTAAGGAAAAAATAATAATTTGTTTCATCGCCTTTTTCGTTTTATAACTACAAATTAAATTGGAGGTTCGAATTACCTCAAAGGCCCCTAAAGGCCTTTAGGGGGTGGGGAAGGGGTGGTGGATGCTGCCAGATGACTTTTATAGAAAAAAAATAAAATCCTAATAATTTTTTGCGATGTGTTTTCTAGAAGCTTTTATCTGCAGATCTTGAAAACTCTTGAACTGATATTGTTCTTTACAGTGAAGCTACTCCTAGGGTCATGGACGGATTATTGCTAGTTTTAGGTAGGGTACCTCTAACTTCTCAAGAGAAATCGCCCCTGGAAAAAATACCTCCCACCAATTTTTTTCCTTTAAACAAACTAAATTGGAAATTAAAGGGCAGACATAACCTAATTTTTTATATTATGTAGTACAAAAATTCACCGCTAGATGACTCAATATAATTTAAATTATTTCACATTTGATCTTAAAAAACAGATGTTTATTAATCTAAATTATAAATCAAATTTAACTTTTATAATTTTATTGATAAATTTTAATAATAACAAATTAAATTTTAATTTTTAATATAGGAGTAAATATTTTAAACAAATTTATATTGTATTGGTTATTTTGTTGTATATTTCCTGCACTGAAATTGTAGAAAAATTGTTTTAATTTTCTGACGGTGGAGGGATTGTAATCCCTCTACTATTTAACTTTCATCCAAAAGTCATATAATACCGCATACGTTCTTATTTAAAGACTTTTAAGCAGCGTTTCGGAGCCGGGAGCAGCAACATTTTTGGTGGAGCCGGTACCGTATTTTTCGTTAAAAACGGCTCCAGATTAGCTAAAAATTATTTTTTAAAAGTAATATTATAATTTGGCAACGGTCTATTTCTATATAGTAAACTGAAAAAACTATTGTTACTTAACAAATAGCTAGACACAAATCCTTCTACTTTTATATAGCTTTAATCAAATAAAAGCAAAATATTTTATATTATCTATTTTATTTTATCAAATTCAATAATGAACAAAAATTGATATATTAATTTTAAGGTAGGAGCCGGAGCTGCATCAAAATGAAACGGCTCCGACACGCTGCTTTTATGGCACATGAGAGAAGGGGTCCCGGTCGGGGTAAGAAGACCACCACCTACTTTTTAAAAATGAAACAAAACCATTTTCTTTCAATTATCCTAAGCTTTTTTTTGTCTGTAGCGAAGGATCTCGCTAACCACCGAACCGATATGGTTCTCCATTACTGTAGAGCTTCTCACAGGACCTGAGGTGGTTTTCAGCTATTTTTTTAATAGAAAAATATCTGGGTATGGTTTTAAGCCATTTTTCTGCCACTCAATATTATTTTGAATAGAGCCCTTAGATTACAGGGGCGCAACTGCTAGTTAACAATAAAACACATCATAAACAAAACATTAATATAATAACAAACAAGGATGACAACATCCATAATTAGCTAAGCACAAACATGCCAAAAGATATAAAAAAAATAGCATAAAAAGTATATGCTTATAAATCATAACAAATTAAATTCAGCAATAAATTTACCTATTTTATAGGAGCTGAAAAAAACACGATTCCTTCAGAACGTTTCATACTGAAAGACAGACGAACATTTCAAATCATAGAGTAGATTCGCTACTACAAATAATGAATGTAATTAGTTTCAGCTTTTTTTGTTGTATTAGTGGCTTCGCAACCAGCCTTTACATCCTATTTTTTTTTACGATGCAAAGTGTCTTCTAAAAGCCTTTTACAGCATATACACTCCTATTTTAGGGGAAGGTAACCCCAACATCCACTTTCAAATTTAGGCATTCTCCTCTTAGAAATTTCTTTTTCATTTTTGAAAATTTTAGTACCTGACCCCCACCCCGACAGAACTCTATGAACTCTTGCCGCAGCGCTCGGCTCCCTAGCCTGCCTAGCCACAGCGCTCGGCCTCTTGCCTGCCTAGCCGCAGCGCTCGGCTCCCTAGCCTATAACCTAATCTAACATAAAATAGTTGATTTTTTACTGTCGGGGGGATGTTAAGTACTAAAATTTTCAAAATTGAAAAAAATTTCTAAGAGGAGAATGCCTAAAATTGAAAGTGGAGGGCCGCCATAACCTAATTTTTTATATTATGTAGTACAAAAATTTACCGCTAGATGACTCAATATAATATTAATTATTTTACATTAAGGGAGGGAAGGCTTATTTTTTTAGGAGCGATTTCTTTTAGGTGAGTGGTAATACCCTCCCTTAAAATGGTAACAATCCTTTCCAGATTCTATGAGAAGATTCCCTGTTAAGGAGAAACCGATCGGTTCAACGGTTAGCGAGATCCTTTGATACAGACAGAAAGACATCCTGTTACTTTATTATAAGGATATATACCTATTTTTGGGAGGTTACCTTCAACATCCAAAGAGAATCCCCCCACCAATTTTTAACCTTTCTTTTTAAAAATAAAATTTAGAAAACATTGTGGACAGAAACAAATTTTTATTTTATGTAGTACAAATATTCGCCGCTAGATGACTTAATATAATTTAAATTATTTCACATTTGATCTTAAAAGTCATATCTTTATGCATCTAAATTATAGATAAAAATTTAACTTTTATCATTTTATTGATAAATTTTAATAATAACTAATAAAATTTTATTTACTGATATAGGAGTTAAATCTTTAACTAATTTGTATTTCATTGTTTATTTTGTTGCAATTTCACTTTTACACGACATATGATCTTGAATAAAGGAATTAAATGATCTACCATCTGGTAGAGGTTAAGTGTTGACTTCCGACATTTTCTGACGGTGGAGGAATTGAAATCCCTCTACTACTGAACTTTATCAATTATACAAATTAGTATGATGTCTAACCGTCAGTCCCTTAAGATCTCGGTAACCAATGAACCGATCGGATTCTATATACTCTCAGGGAATATACCTACTGGTCCTGTGGTGATTTTAGGATTTTTTTCTTGGGGCGTTGGACCCCCCCCCCCATTTTTTAGGCAGTTAATTTAAAATGTGGTGGTGGCATCACCAGAGGTACTTAATTTTTTTTTTAAATTACCTCTTTGGGCAAAGCCGCTGATATATTAAACACTATTGATCACGCCCACTTTTTAAAAGCTCTTTTCGTTAATTTGGGCATGTTAGAAATGGCCTATTGAATACAAACTGCATGGTGATTCCTGTAATAGTTAGGTACAATTTAGAAAGCGTAGCAATTCTATAATCCTTACCAGAATGTCCATACGTCCATTTTAAACATGTTGATTTTTAACTTTTTAAACATCAAATTTTTATGTGATATAAATATTCGACTACTCTGATTTTTGGAATACTGATTCATAGGACAACGAAAGACAATGTTATAAGCGCAGCATCTCTATAAATAAAGCCATATATTTAAATGTAAGTATGACCTTAAACATTATCCTGTATTAATGCAGTTTTTCATCAATTTTACAAAAAAAAGATTTTTTAACTTGAATATATTTTTATTCTGATTATTCAGTTCTGACACTCTACAAGTGTTATTGTTCGTTTGTCCTACCATTTTAGAGCTTCGCTTTTATGGATGTTGTCATCCTTGTTTTAATAGAAAATGTAAAGGTATTTTTTCTAGAGGCGATTTATCTTAGGAGGGTTGAAACGATCCCCCAAAACAAATATATACAGTCCCATACCTATACGAAGCTTTACTGTAATAGAAACAAGACTGACAGACATCTTGTTACTTTAGGGGCGTAGCCGCTAGTCTTAATAAAACAAGGGTTGTTTGTTACAAAAATATAACTTTAATTATCCTAAAAAGATGGAAAGACGGACATGCAAAATAAACCAAACAAGGATGACAACATCCAGAGAAGCGAATCAGAAGGGAGGACAAACGAATAATAACTCTTGTAGAGTGACATAACAACTTAAAAAGCAGATCATTTATTTGTATGCCAAAACAAAATTGTATATAAATTTCCATTTATATTCTTATATTTTCTTTTCTATATGTTAACAATAAGAATTGTATTGATGTATTGACCAAAACTTTGGAGAGTTTTCCCCCATGGGAAATACCCCGGCTTGGACAATAATCCCTAGCTTAAGATCCACACTTTAAAAACCAATTTATTTAATAACAGATTTAACGATTTGTAAAACATTAATTGCTCAACATTATATGTTATAACAAATATATCATCTATAATACAAAGTAGAATGATGTCTGTCCGTCCGCTGTCTGTCTGTCTGTCCGTCCCTTAAGATCTCGGTAACCACTGAACCGATCGGATTCTACTCTTCAGGGAATATACCTACTGGTCCTGTGGTGGGTTTAGGCTATTTTCTTGGGGGGTGGGACACCCTAAACCCCCCCCCCAAAAAAAAACAAAAAATCCCCCCATTTTTTTGTGAAGATTTCCTTGGTCCTTATACGAATTTCGCCAAAAAAAATTTTTGATCACCTCTTGGGTCAAAGCCCCTAGAGGCTAAGGGCGAAGCCGCTAGTCCCATTATATAAAGTAATAAGCTTTTTTGTCTGTAGCGAAGGATCTCAGTAAAAGCTGAACAGATATGGTTCTTCTTTACAGTGGAGCTTTATATAGGTCCTGAGATGGTTTTAGGTTATTCAATTTTTTATAAATAAGTCTGGGTATGGTTTTAAGCTATCTTTCTGGGTTTCCATATCCCTTCAAATATAGAACCCCAAGATGCTAAAAGCAGCAAGTAAAACCACATTTTCTCTATAGAATTAAAGACTGACAAACATACAAAGTGAATTACAAAGAAACCACGCCAGGCTACAATTGAATCAAGACAAAATAAGTGCCGAGCTCTGGGACCTATGTATGGTGAAATTAGACATAAAACTAAAATGATTCGAGGTAAAACCAAAATTTTCAGCGGGATCTTTTTGAGAAAATTAGATTTGAAAATTTCAAGTTCAATTTTAACCCCCTAGGAATTGCCGCATAATCATGACCAGAAAAACAAAGATTATTTATTTAAAATTTTGAACAACTTTGCTTTTATGAAGTTCTTCATTAAATCACTTCTTAAGGGAGTTAATTAATAGCCATTTATCAGTTGCTTTGCTAAGGTCACGGAAATTCAGCCTCAAATAAATCATATATAGAGAGGTTTTATGAAAGACTTCATAAAAGCAAAGTTTTTCAAAATTTTAAATTCTACTAAAAACTAACCTTGGAACATTGTTATTGCTGCCACAAATACTTGTCTTTTCACCATTTACCATAAAATAATCCTAAAAAAAATTCATTATTTTAAAAAATATTTTAAATACAATGAAAATGAAAACATTTTTAAAAAATATATTGCATCGACTGTAAAGTCCAGATTGCAAAGATTCCATTTACTAGACTATATTTGTTCTAGACTGAAGATACTGTAAATTCTAGACTATATTATACCGTAGGGTCTAGACTAGAAACTGCACTGAAGCTGAGAATGCATTTACATATAACATACTTAAGACTATAGAGTGCCAGATAGTTTAGTGCCTGTATTTAATACTAGCGGAGCGCTTCTAGCATATAGGAGCTCTGTCTTTGAAGGGGTAAGGAATGTAGGAAAATAACCTAAAAACATTCAAGGGCTTATAAGAAACTTCAATATAATGGAGAACTCAATTGGTTCAGTAGCTATCAAAATCTTAAGCTACAGACAAAAAACCTTGCCACTTAATGTATATACCTTGTGGCTATGCCCAAGGCCCTAAAAGACTCTAGGTGCACTTTGGGTGGGTAAAGTCGACCTCAACTCCCCCTCCCCAATTTATCATAAAATTTAAAAAGATTTTTTATTGGAGGGTAAAATTTTTTGTTGAGATACCCTCCCAAAAAATAGTTCAAAACCTTATATAAAAAGCTTCACTGAAAAGGAGAATAATATCGGTTTAGCTGTAAGTGAGATTCTTTGCTACAAACAAAAAAGCTTACTACTTTATATAAAGACTAGGGACTACGCCCCCTAGAAGCCTCTAGGGGCACTTGAGGAGGGGGAAGTTGAATCAGATAACCCAGATAATGGGTAGGGGTATCTCTTGTGAGAGTGTTAGTAACCTCCCCCAAAATAGTTATAAACCTTCCCAGGACCCATAAAAAGCTTCACTGTAAAGGAGAACCATATCAGTTCATCGGTTAGCGAGATCCTTCGCTACAGACAAAAATATCTTATTGTAGATTCTGGGCTGCATAAATACTGTAGATCTAAGTACAGCAGATGAGACACTGTTTTCTTAACCATCTTAAGCAATAGTCAGACAGACAGACGGACTGTTGTTAATCAAACCTTGCAAGTGAGACCATAACCCAGCTTCCCTGCTCCACCCTTGGTATCCCCAACTTGGAAGGTCTTCATATTAAGCTCCAATGCACAAGCTGTTGGATCTCTCTTGATACAGGAAGTCAACCTGAATATTTCATATCAAGAAAAACTATTTTCCTTTATCTTTTTTGTAAATAATTTGTTCAGGTTTCGGCAGCCCTACAAGGGTTAGAGAACTAAATACCGGTTGGATCTTAAGGGATTAAGCAAGAGTGGAAAAATTGATGTTTAACTCTAATGATGAGAAACAAAATTACCCTTCTGTAGATTTTGATTATTTGTTGAACAGAGCTGGATCTTTAAATCATTTTAGTGGAGAGCCAGATCGGGGTGAGCCAACTTTCCACCAATGAGAGCACAGCATTTTATGAAATGCCGCGCTGTGATTGGCTGAAATTCGGCGCAACCCCGATATGGCTCACCACTAAAATGATTTAAAGATCCAGCTCAGTTATAAACTAATAATTTTGAAATTACCATTGACAATTCAATAAAAGTAACCAAAGTTTATGAACAAATGAACAGATAAAACGTAATTATAAATCTTTGGGTACCAATGTAATATATAGTTCCTCTCGCGTGACAGCCAGACTAACGTTAAGTGGCTTTATTACTCATACTAGCGGCTTCGGACTAGCCTCTAGGGGCTTTGCCCCAAGAGGTGAAAAAATTTTTTTTTTGGCGAAATACATAAAAGGACCAAGGATATCTTCTACAAAAAAAAAGGTGGTTGCTTTTTGGGGGGCTTGGGGTGTACCACCCCCCAAGAAAATAGCCTAAAACCACCACAGGACCAGTAGGTATATTATATTCCCTGAAGAGTAGAATCCGAACGGTTCAGTGGTTACAGAGATCTTAAGGGACGGACGGACGGACAGACAGACAGACGGACGGACGAACAGACAGACATCATTCTACTTTGTATAATTGATGAATACACAGGAATTGGTAAGGTGGGGGAAGTAAGTTATGAGGATGTAAAAAAGGGAAAATTGGCTCCCAAAATTTATCCTGAAGCTAGTTTTTCTAATTTCCCACAACCCTCCCCTACATAGAAAATTACCTTAAATTCTTTGGATAATTTCCATCAAGATAATTAAGACTTGTAATATTTCCCATGTTCATGTTGTAGTATTGTCCACATCCTGCGGGCGCCTATAATTTAACTGAGCTTGTTAAAAGTATTAGAATGAGTGTCTTAATGTGTATATTAGGATATATAATGTGGTATTCACCATCCAAGTTTATGTATCCCCATCCCTGTCCACATTCCTATACTTCTCTGGCTGAGTCAGACCTCCACTTGTA
>LS056557.1:0-12091 GCA_900241095.1 Acartia tonsa
AATAAAAAAAAAACAAAAAAAACAAAAAAAAAATTTTTTGTCTTTTTTTTGTCCCCGGCGCCCGGGGGGGGGGGGGGGGGGGGGCCCCCCCCCCCCCCCCCCCCGATCTATTAAGGTGGGAATTAGGGCCCGATCTGTAAGGGTTAAATACCAGATTGTTAGCAAATAAAAATATTAAAACCGATAGTTTTTAGAAGGTCTGCTGTGTATTTAAACTTTGTAAGATCATGCAAAAATTTGAAATACTTTGCTGTTTAAGAAGAATTAAAGCCGCTAATCTTTGTTAAAGTAAATAAACTAGAACTAACAAATTAAACTTTCATTTCACAACAAGAAGGTGTAGGTATTCTTTATAGATAAACGTTTATTTAGATAATATCATAATTTGATTGTTAATTAATTATAAGTACGTTTTTGATTCAAGGCCAACCATAGGGTAAATAAATATTAAAAGATCTTTGAATAAAGTTTAAATTAATGTTAATCTGTCGCAATTGTATTATTGAAATATGCTTAAAATAAACATTTAATTGGCACAAATGATTATGGTTAATTATGTAGAGTTGCTACGCTTTCTAAATTTCATAATAATGAATTGATCAAGGTTATCCTTTACAGACGGACTTACCGAACCTAAATATAGAAACAAATGCGGCTGCGCTCCTAGCCTCTAGTTTATTATATATTAATGATCTGATAAAATAGCTTAAAACCTACCCAGGATCTATATTAAGCGTCTCTGAAATTAGAACTAACTCGAATAGTCGTATGCTAGGTCTTGATGGACAGACAAAATGAACTTACTACTATAAGGACTAAAGATAATTTTATACATCTTGACTTTAGCAAAGTGTTTGTCAAGACAAATTAAGTATGCGTGAGAGGATCACAAACTTGTAGACTAAAAAAATGGAGTTAGCAAAGATATCAAAGATGTACTGTTGGTTTCAAACTTCGCATGATGATTCCGATAACAGTGTACGATCTAGGAAGCGTAGCAACTTTATAATCAATAAGCATGCTGCTTTTTAGCTTTTTGGCCATTTGTTTTTGTTTGAAATAATTATTGTATTCATCTAATATTTGGTATGATAATTAATTGGATAACAAAGTGTAATATTATAAGTAAAGCACCTTTATATCAAACAGTGTTTTTAGTTGTGGTTTTTTTCTCTTCTGGGGGAGGGGTTCTATAGCTTATACTAAACTCCGTTTTCTCTACGTTTTTGCTGTGTTTAACAAATGGCTATTCTAATAATATTAAACACAGCAAAAAATATATTATCATTATCAAATGGGATGGGATTAAATGAGTTAAACTTTTTATTTTACCCCTCAACAAAAGATTGGACATCATTGAATCTGATACTGTCTGTCCTAATCTATTTTATGCTAATAATATTAAGTCTTTATTGTGAAGGATTGTGGAAACACTAGTAAGTATGTGAGGGGTGAAATAAAGTTTGATTAAACAATGCACGCTTTACACTGGGTGTTTATACATTGTGCACAAGTGGGCAAACACAGAGATAATTAAGGGAATCTACCAAAAATAGTTTAGATGGCTATCATTAATAGAAGCTGAGAAAAAGTAAAATAAAAGAAAATATGAAAAAAACATTAGATTACCTTCCAAAATAATTAAACCCCCATTTTACAAACACCCCATAAAAATTAGGAAGAAAAAATAAAAAAAAACTATCATAATTTTTTTTGTCTTTAGCTTAAGATTTAGATAACTACTTAACAGATGGAGTTCTTCATTCTAGGGAAGCTTGACATAGGTCCTTGGATGGATCTATGCCATTTATTTTTGGATAGTTTAAGGCTGTTTTTTTGCAATTTAATATCTCTTTGAATTCAGAGAATACTCTCCCTAACATAATTTCAGAAACTCTCTCTACAACAACTTTCAATCACTTGAAAACTTCCTTACTAAATATTTCCTACACATTATTCTAAAAAAATATAAAGAAAGCAAAACAAGGATTATTATCCATATGTAGCGAAGTACTGATATATAAAACCATTTAGGAAACACAATGTATAGTAATACTAATTGCACATTCATAAAAAGAAATATCGGAATATGATTTTTAAAGAAGTTGCGGAAAATACTTTTCATCGCAAAAGTGTAATAGGTTAAAGATCTGCTTTTTATCTCTAATAGAGACCAACAAAATAACCTGTTGAATAATATTACTCTCTTATTTTCATTGCCAGACAGACGGGCAAAAAAGTGTATGCCAAATTAAATAAAAGCCGAGCAAATCAGACGGATGGACATGCAAACTAACAGCATATAAAGTGAGTTATAGACTGAACAAGTACAACTACATCTAAGGTCTTTCATTTCTATTAAAAAATTTAAACATGCAAAAAAAAGTAAATGTATGATAAATGGGACAAAAAGACAAACCTTTGTTATAAAGTATTTTCGCTGTTCCTAAAATGATCTGGTATAATATTACATCAGTTATTACCATGGCTTTAATTTATGTGGCTTCCTTACAATGTAAAGGGTTGACAAATAAAAATAATTTCTAGAAAAATCTTTGAAATAATTGGGAAAAATCTTCCAAATATTTTTTGATCGAGGCTAGTTTACAAGTTACTTTTGCCTAACTCTTAGATTGATGTACATTCTCAATGATGATCAACAAAATTACCACTACGATATATTAAATTATCGGTTGAAAGGTTTGCACACTCTTAGTTTGCAACAAACAAAAAGTACCAAATTTTTTAAGTCAACGAATAAGATAACATAGTCATACAATTTTAGGTACCAGTGTAATTTACAGTCAACTGTACTCCCCCCTGCCTTCCTAGGAATAAATTTAAAATTATTACAAAATAAATCTTTATTAATTCAAAGTTGGCTACCCTGTGAAAATTATGTCAAAAATGCATAAAATAATCTGCGTATTAATATCATTTGCATTAGCTAATAATCATAATTCTACAAATTATACAAATTCTAAAGGATTAGTTTTTAAATTTCTAATTCTATTAAGTTATTAACCTAGTATTTAAAATGTTTTAAAAATGAAAAAAAGGTTAAGAGTTAAAAAGTATACTGTATTATATTAAGTGCGTGTATGTCTATAATTCATAGAATTAATAGACAACAATACTCAAATTTTTCCCTTTTTACTCTAAAGCTATCTTTCTCTCTCACTTTCCCTTTTTCTATTTCTCTCTTTCTCTCTCTCTTTTCCTTTCTATCTTTCATTCTCATCGTTCTCTCTTTTATTCCCTCCTCACATCTTTTTCTGACGAACCCAATCTGTCCTACTTTTCATTTCTTTGACGTCATAAAAATGAAGGATTATCCATGTCTTTTATATGTTTTTTTTCCCACATCTCATCTCATCTCCCTCATTGTTATGACGTCACAGAAATAAAAAAATAGGACAGATTGGGCACCGTCCTTTTTCTTTTGAGTTTTTAATACTTTATTTTTCTCTGTTCCAAAAAAAGTTTCCCTCAGTTAGCTACTATTTCGACACCCCCTATCCCCAAAATGACTTTAACCCATCCTCTCCCCTGACTATGGAGAAACGTATTTACCATTATCTGAGGACTATATTAGCAACCTAAATTAATGACAAAAATTTACCCTGCCACAATATCCACGTATGGTAGCTGTGTTAAGTGCCCTAGGAAATGGGGATAGATGTTACCGCTTTTGGCATATTCTATTGACGTCATAGTAGAGGGGAAAAAAAGGGAAGAGGGAAAGAAACCTCCTAGAAAAGAGATGGGGTATAGGGTATTTCCTGACGTCAATAGAATAGGTAAGCCAAAAGCAGTGACATCTATCCCCATTTTGTTAGGACACTATAGACAGTCACAGCTACCACTTACGTATTGTATTCTGTATTCTATTTTTGGACATAATCTTCTTTATTCTAAAACTCGCTCTATCCTTCTAAAATGCATGTGTGTGAAACTGCCTTGTTAAAAGCAGAGATAGAAAGACATCAAATTTAAATTTAAGTTAAAGAGTTGTACATTTCTATGTGTACATATTTCAGGGTTCTTAAGGGATAAGACAATGTGTTATACATTTAGGGACATATCCAATGATGAAACACTAAACTAACCATTCTGTAGATTAAAATCATTTGTTGAAAGTTTGATCACCACAACTAATTTGGAACCGAACAATCAATAAAAGAAAACGTGGTTATAAAACTTTGGGTACCAGTGTAATTCACAGTTCTAAGTCTTCCCTAATCCCTGACATATTTGAATTTTCTATTTCAAATAATTTAGAAAATTATCCTGCAATGGACGAAAATGGGATAATTGTTCAAAAAATTATTCAAACTAAGTTTGGAAAAAATATTGACCCTAAAATATCTAAGTATTGAAAAGGGTGTTTCCCCTCAAGTGCATAGTCAAGCATAGAAACCTTTTTTTAAAAGTATGTTTTAGGTCATAATATATACATGAGAAAGAGCGAGAGAGAGAGAGAGAGAGAGAGAGAGAGAGAGATAGGAATAGGTTAGGAGAGAGAGAATAAATATTTAAAAGAAAAAGAAAATAAAAGTTAGAGCAAAAGAGAGAGAAAGAGATAATAGAATAGGAAAAGACAGTTGGATAGGAGAGAGATAGAGAATAAAAGGATAGGAGGGTATGCGAAAGATCAAGAAGAGAGAGAGAGAAAGTGAGTGTGTTAGAGAGAAGGAGAGAGGAAGAGAGAGAGAGAAAGTGAGTGTGTTAGAGAGAAGGAGAGAGGGAGAGAGAGAGAGTGAGAGAGAGAGAGAGAGAGAGAGAGAGAGAGAGAGAGAGAGAGAGAGAGAGAGAGATAGAGAGAAAGAGAGACAGAGAGATAGAGAGGCCTATTTTAGATAAGCTGCACATTTAAATTATATTTTAAATATTCTGGACTATAAAAGTTAACACAGATGGGAATAAACATTTTTAAAGCATATTATATTACTTTTCGATTAATGGAGAAATATATTACTTTTTTCTACTGAAGATGCTTCATCATTTCAAATATACGTTTTTTTTGTTTGTCCGTCAGAAACGTTTTAAAGTAATAAACTGAGGTATAAATCTGTTATCAAAAGGGATAAAACAATGGACGATAAATTGATGTACATCTGCAATAATGTTAAATAAAATTTGATATAGTTTAGAGTAGTTATTCAACTTTGGGTACTAGTTTACTTTTAGCAACTTTAGTTTGGGAACCGTATGTTTTAAAGAGTAGGACGAATGGTTCAGGACCAAAAATCTAAAACCTCAGAACATAAAAAAAACTCAAGGCATTTGACATTTAAATAGATGAATTAAAAATAAAAATTATTTTCTTTTTTCGTTAAGACCAGCCTTTCTTTTATTTGTGAGAAAACTTCTTCCCTGCCTGGAAAATCTATTTGAACAATTTAGATAGGAGTTGTTGGAATTTAGTCAGGAACAGAGGGATAGGACAGATGTTTCCCTAAAAATGCATAGTAGTGCATAGACCCCCCCCCCCTGCTTTCTTGTAATTTATTAAAATAATGGATGGGTTGGTGGGGGCGTAGTTTACATTTTTTGTTTATCCCTATAGGCCAAGTTAGGTTAGGTTCCATTGGTTAGGGACCCTGCAATGGTATGACATAGAAGAATAATCTATTTCTTATTTTCAATATTATGGTTAAAGCACTGTATATATTTTTGACTATCGTTGTCCCCTCCCTCCCTGAATTTTAATACAATAATAAATAAAATTTAGATTTCTAAAAATCTACATGTAAGGAATTTGAATCATTTTGTAGGGTTAAAAAAAATAAACTACAAATCATACAATTAGTATTGTTGAAAGAGGTTCTTGTGGGGAGGGAGGGGATAATGGACTTTAGATTATATTGTTCAACTCATCAAAGTTCTCTCATTGTATGCTTTAAAATGTTGGGAACTATTTTTTTATTTGGTTGTAGACACTAGCAGTGACTAAACTAACCACCCCTGTCTTGTGAAACATTCAGCATATGTAAATAATATTTAAACGATGGTACATCAACTAATAACAAAGCTTTTTGAACGAGTAATAGTTCGTTACATTCGTATTTCTGCTGATATTTAGGTTTCTAAAGGTATAAGACAATTGCAAATAAATTGATGTATATCCCCCATGATAATACAAAAGATTAGTAGATTAAAATTAGTGGTGGAACGTTTGAACACTCAAGTAGATGATCTAACCTATCAAAATTTTCTAAAGCCCCCAAAGTCAGCGAATAAGAAAACATTATTATAAAACTTTGGGGACTATTGTAATAAAAAGCTCATTGTCCCATCTCACTCTGTATTTTTGTTAGCTTGTATTAGTGATGTATTGTTTTCTAAATTGTCGTAGGGGAGAATAAATTAGCCATAAATATTAAAGACAATACGGCATTATCTCTACTATGCCAGAGAGCAACGGTAAAGTAAATAAATTATTTTTTTGTAATTACAGCGGTCTTAAGGGATATGACAATGATAAATTATATAACACCTTCTGTATGCAAATTATTGGTTGGTACCAGTGATAAGTTTTATTAGTTGATACATTGGCAGTGAGTTGGGCCTGTTTAAAGGGGTATTCATGCTTAATATAGTTCTAATTCTATTAATATTAACATTAAGATACTAAAGGTTTCGGCATTTAGGGAGGGGGCATGGACTGTAATTTACAAAGGTATCTTATTTGGGTAATCTGAATTTCATGGTTTTAAAATGTGTCTAAACATTTAAACCAATTATTTTAATCTACAGGAGGGATAATTTTTATCATCATTGTGATTGGGATGTATATAAATTAAGCATCCATTGACGTATCCCTTACTGGGTATTTTGCCAAATCTTTAGAATATTTAACAATCCATTTATTTGTGAGGGGAAAGCTATACTAGGTACCACAGGGGAAAATTAATTAGAACCATTAAATGTCACCACAATACCCCGCATTATATCTCTGTAACGGGTGTCACATAGCTTAGTTTTCACCCTCATATTACAGAAAACATAAAGCTATTTGAAGCCGATTTACTTCTTTTAAAAGGTGTCAGTTTGGTGGAATTTTACGTATTATCTAAATGATTGTATTAAAATACAACCTAAATAGCCTGCTCTTTAGTAAAGGGTATCAGATTGATAAGTTTTCTTCATTATATTACGGATCATCCAAATCAATATAATCGCGGTAAAAGGTGTCATACTAGTTTATTTTCTATTATTATTACGGATATTCCAAAGGTGTTTGTTCATCTTAGACTGATAATCCTTTAAGATTTTTTTAATGCAAAGCTTTTCGCTAATTAGGGTCAGTTCGTCTGTATGAACTGGCAAATTTTTTTTGTTAAGTTATACATGATAGAATTGTGCTATTGATTAATTCATTATTAGAGCAATTAAGTATGATTATGAAAGCGTAACATCTTTGTAATTTTTTAAGAGAAAGTTCATACGTCTTTATAAGTAAAGTACTAAAAATGTAAGTTTCCTCTAATTAAGCAATTTTTCAACAAATTTATTTACACGTTTTATACATATTCTGCTTTTTTAGTTCTGACTTTAAACAAGTTTTGATGTTCGTTTGTCCTAACATTTTAGAGCTTCGCTTTTATGGAAGTTGTCATCCTAATTTTATTAAAATCTGACACCCTTATTCAAAGCATCCCTCTTTAACTATAATCCAAGCAGCCCTATATAGATAAATATTGAATTGGTTCTAGCGTTACTTCGTAAAGTAAGTATAACATCACTTTTTTAATACCTTACCTGGTAAGGGTGAGATTCTCCGTCAATTTTTAAGTTATTAACTAAAAATCCAGAGCATCATCCGCTTGTAATGGGATTCGATACACTCACACCCAAGGAAATTAGGTTCAGGAACATACAACAGACAACCAACCCTTTGATTGTACGACCTTTGTCTCAAAAGTCCTAAGTCCTGTGCATGGTAGTAAGTTGCGCCTGTTTATTGGCCAAGGCATTCATCAAACTCTATATATTTATGTCCTGCACCTGACATAGCAGATGTAGGATCAAGGGTAAGATTCGAACATATCACCTCATTGACGATGAGCGGAAGTGCTATGTTTTAAGCCACGGTATACTTTATAATACTATTGGGGCTGAAATATACTGTGATTAACTGTTTTTTAGAACTTTAGAAATATTTGTTCTTGGTGTTATGTTGGTGCTAATATAGATTAACAGCCCTTCTGTTTCTTAGAGGACTCTTTCAGGAATTAGGGTATAATACATCAACTGTATTTATATTCAGGTATCTAAAGGGATAAGACATGGCCGATAAATTGTTGCATATCCCCAATGATGATATCAAAATCAGTTTTGTTAGCCCGTGTCTTTGGGATCTCGGGCCTAACAAAACTAGTTTTAATATCTGCGGAAATATGTTCATAATACGATGCAATAGATAATTATTCCTGTATGGATCCGAATCCGATTCATTTTAGCTCATTTAAAACCAGTTCGGATGGATACTACAGTACAGAAGTATGTATGTATCAGACTGTTTTATATTTAGAATTTTTTCTTTGAAAAAAATTCAAATAGTAATTTCTTCTGGGCAAAAAATCTTAAATTAATTTCTTTTTTGTTATCCGTGGCAAACTATTTCCAATATGATGCGTTTTAACTATATCTTTAGTATAGGTATTAAAACTATTTAAAAAAAAAACTAATATTTTTTTTCTTTTTTGAGCGAAATATTTTATTTCGTAGTCCTTCCTTTATACCTCTGATATATTTATAGCTTTAGCTAATATCAATAAACAGATCTCTTAGCATGGGTAATTTGGCAAGTTAGGGTAAGGGTGATTATACCTATAAATAAATACAACAATAGATAGATAATACAAGTTAGGGTAAGGATAATTATACCTATAAATAAATACAACAATAGATAGATAATACAAGTTAGGGTAAGGGTAATTATACCTATAAATAAATACAACAGTAGATAGATTATACAATTGGATAATTTAGCTAAAGAGGTATAATTGTAAAAATATTTTGGTTAAAGTAAAATGAAATATTTTATCTATGATACAATGTAGAATTATGCCTGTCCGTTATACCATTTAACCGATAGAATTATACTCTTCAGGGAATATACCTACTAGTCCTGTGGTGGTTTTAGGCTATTTTCTTGGGGGGTGGGACACCCACAACCCCCCCAACATCTTTTTTAAGCAGTTATTTTAAAATAAATGGCAGCACCAGAAATACTATTTTTTTTTTAAATTACCTCCTGGGGCAAAGCCCCTAGAGGCTAGGGGCGAAGCCGCTAGTTTAATAAATAGTTTAATAATAGATAAATAAACCAATATTTCAAAATTGATTGATAGATAGACAAAAAGATAAATAAAAAGATAGATAAATACATATATAGATTAGTACTTAAATGGATAATTTGAGAGATAGATATTTGGCATAAAAGAGAAATAATAATAATTGTAAAATGAACGATAAATACATGCACACCCCTAATTACATTATGTAAACAGTTTATTCTTTTCAGATTTATCTAAAATGTGAAACTGGAGATGGTTTATAAGTACTCTTCGAGCTTTCAAAATTAAGGTAAGGTATTTTTTTAAAGAATCCTATAATACAAAGTAGAAAGTTAAAAGATAAAATTATGAAAATTGCTAGCACGGACGAATTGTACTTTTCTGTAAAGCTTTATAATATGCTGGAATAGTTTAAAGCTATTCCTGACTTCACCAACCCTTCTTTAGAATCTTGAACCGAAACAGATAGTCTATAAAAATGGATTACGTTTTTTTTTTTGTTTGAAATGAACGTCTTTACCTTTTTCGATTTACTCATATAACAACTTTACTACATGAAAAAAGTAAAATCTTTTTAAAAAATAACTAAACATTCCCTTTTTTTTGACATTCTTACAACTATAGGAGTCCTTTATGATTTAAATTGATAAGACAATGAAGTTGAACGAATAATTGATAGATACCCTCAAATTACGATGGATAAAATTACCCCTTCTGTTGATTAAGATTCTTGGTTGAAAGTTTGGTTAAAATTAAGTCAATACAAGTTAAGTCCCAAAAGTTTTTAAGCTAACGAATGTTTTTATAATAATTAAAATATCCCCTTACAGAAAAGCCTTGCTTTACAATAAATCAACAATATTTATTCAAATGTACATTATTTTATTTTTTATTGTTAGGAAATACAAAAGGAAACTAGCAATAAATCGCAGACCACACCATCTATTTTTCATTTTTATTGGTTAAACTTGTGTTTAAACTTTTCAATCAATGAATTTAATTCTTAGATCTTGTTTATCATTATTGGGGATGCACATTCATTTATCGCCCGTTTTCTTATCCCTTCAGATTCCTGAGTAAATCCTGTATACCCTGTAAACATTTTGTTGACAAACAATTTCAATGTTTATTCCGACTTAATAACATCCAATGGAAATATTTATTAGTTGCTGGTTATTGACTAGCTTGTACATTGGCATTATAGGCATTGTAGCTGGAATACTATTCTATACATAAAAGAAACAGGACGGTTGTTTGTCTATAGCTCGAATGTCGACCATCCCCTTCCAATTTAGGTTCGAACAGTAAAAAGATGAGTGATTTCTTTTTGGAAGGTGATATTTTTTCAAAGGCTAGGGTAACCTTCTCCAAAATAGTTTTAAACCTGACTCGGGCCTATAGAGTTAAAGAGAACTACATCTTTCCAGCAGTTAAAGAGATCTTATAGTACAAACATCCTTTACTTTGTATAAAGTACTAGCGGCTTCGCCCATAGCCTCTAGGGGCTTTGCCCCAAGAGGTGATAAAAAAAAAATAAAAAGAAATTCGTAAACAGGACCAAGGAAATCTTCTGCAAAAAAAAAGGGGGTGTTTTTTTTGTTTTTGGGGGTGTTGGGGGTGTCCCACCCCCCAAGAAAATAGCCTAAAACTACCACAGGACAAGTAGGTATATACCCTGAAGAGTAGAATCCAATCGGTTTAGTGGTTACCGAGATCTTAAGCTTCAGACGGACAGACGGACGGACGGACGGACAGACGGACAGACATCATTCTATTTTGTATTATAGATTACTTAGCGGATCATATTTTTAATTTTAGAGAAACTTCACAAAGTTCTCAGGATGGTTTTAATGCTATTTGAAACACAAGTGAAATTATTATTTTTTTAAAACTTAATATCGACAACAAAAAATCTTCAGTATATTTTAGAGTTGCTGCGCTAATAACACTTTATATAAAAGTGCAGCTACATAAATATGTGAAAAGAACAATAAAATAAAATAGAATATGATATATAAATCGGAACAATCTGTTTTGCTTTAAAAGTATAAACTATTGTGCAGGTTGGCTGAATGGTGAATGGTAGATGGACATACTTCGATAAGGACATAGATTTACTTTAAATTCTGAGCATGATCATATTTTATTAACTGATATCAAAGTTTCATTTTTACTTTATCAAATACTTTATAGTCGCCTTTAATAATTTGATTATATAATATATTGGCATTAGAAAAAATAATTCATAGTCCCTATTTAAGTGATATTAAATTTTGGGAATAATTAATTAGAATTGAATATATACATTAAAAATTTTAAGTTGCGGGTTTCGTCGTATTTGCACAGTAGCTTTTGAAAGGTTATTTTAGGTTAGGTTAGGCGATTGCCCCGCAGGGGCTATAGATAAGAGAAAAGCTATGTGAAATATGACGAAACCCGCAACTTCGTTTTCTGCACATGACCCAAAAATTTATATTTTAAATAAAGAATAAAATGATGAAAATTTTGTTATATTAAGTTGAAAGAATCCAAGTTTTATTTCAGTATTTTTAAAAAATCTATACCTATTTTGAATAGAATTGTAATCATACAAATTTAAGTATCAATCTATAAAATATTATTTTATTTTTAATTCGATCTACTGAACAAATTTTTAATCAAATATACATTTATTTATATTTCATATTTTTTATGAGAAAATTTTTAATAATAAAATTTTGTTCTCAAGAACTAATTTAATATCGTTCCACAATTTGATTTATTTTACGCAGCGCATATTGGACTGT
>LS056558.1:0-12090 GCA_900241095.1 Acartia tonsa
GCCTATAGTGAAAACTGTTAAATATATTTTTCTAGTTGTTCTCTTGGGTCATATTTACATTGAAGGAATTAGCTTAAAGAGATTGGATTAGAAAATCATAGTTGCCGACTTGAGGATTGTCATGAAAATTATGTGTGCCATGTGAAACTATGAAAAATCTCAGTGTTGATAGTCAAAATCAAATTGCTATTTGTATTTATAAAATATTCTAATCTATAAAGTAGTAAGTTTTTGTTGTCTGAATCTAAAGATCTCTAAAAAGTACTGTCTGAATTAGCTCTACTTGTTATGTACGCTTTACATTTGGTTTCAGAACACTTGACCTTGACTTTAGAGACTAGGGGCGAAACAGAGTATACCGATGCCTGTCTGTCTTAAGATTAAGATATCTGTAACTGTTGAATTAACTGATTGGGCTCTACTTCTCAGGGAACATACCTACTGAACCTGTGAAAAAGAAAAACTACTGACTTATTCACAGTTTTGACATAAAGGCGAAGCACTGAAACGGTAGGACAAACAGCCATTGACACTTATTTAGTGTTAGAACTAAATAATCAGAATATGAATGAAAGTATGAAAGTTGAAGCAAAATTGTTAGTAAGTTTGTTGAAAAACTACTTGATACAGAATAATGTTCATGGACATACTTAAACTTTTAGGACTTGATTTTAGAGTTGCTTCGCTTATGATATTATATTTTGTTGTCCCAGGAATCAATACACCAAAAATCAACTACTAAAGAAATCACTATTCAAAGTTTGAAATCGATAGGACAATTCTAACATGTCTAAATTAACGGAAAAAAGCTATCCGTTTCGGATGGAGGGACCGATCCTAATTATAAAAAATCTTCGCTGTAAAAACTACACCATATCATTAGGATCCCTGCAAATTTTGGCTTGACGTCCTTAAATCCCTAAAATGTGATCACTCCATAATGCAAATAATAATTGGTATTTCTTGATTTTATTCGCCACCAGAGGTTTCTTTTTGGAGTAGTGTTATAGTAACATTTTTTTATTCGGGTCATTTGTATTGCATGCAAGGGTTGCTGAGACCTTAGCCTCTAGGTTAGAAAAATAGTTTTAAAAACCGCGAGATATTTATAAAGCTTACCTATAAAGTACAACTTATTCAGACTAGCGAATTTCGAGATCATTAGCTTAGACAAAAAGAACCTTATTACTTTATTTTATACCAGCTATTACGCTCCTAAAAGCCTATATTGTCAATTAAGGTGGGAGGGGAATAAGTAGACCTCATCCCCAATATCATTTTGAGTTTTTAAAAGAAAAGTGTTTTTTGTTGGGGGATGGGGTCTTCTTTTATTGGAGATACCAATATTTTAGGAAGGGTACCACCCCCACCAATGGATAAAACTATCCTCTTCAAATTTCTTTTACTTAATAAAAAATTAAATTGAGTGGGGGGAGGGCAATTAACCCCAATCCCCCCATCTCAAATGCTCAAGTTAAGAAATCTAAAATTTCAAGCAAAAAAATAAATTTGACATAGACTTCCTAAATTGGAAAAATATCAATATTTTATATTATCGGTCTAGTAATAGATATATTATTACTTGGATGTTAAACCAGGTTTTTATTTACTCTATTAAAGGTGGCTCAATACCAGCTAAGTATCCACGTGGATATTCAGCTACTATTGGGGTCATTTTTTGATACTCAGCTACCATTGGGAAAAT
This sequence comes from Acartia tonsa, assembly GCA_900241095.1. Classification (NCBI taxonomy): domain Eukaryota; kingdom Metazoa; phylum Arthropoda; class Copepoda; order Calanoida; family Acartiidae; genus Acartia; species Acartia tonsa. Next base: position 1,706 of record LS056558.1, read on the forward strand.
GTGTGGATATTCAACTACCATTGCATGGGTGAAAAAAGTTTTAAAACAATTATTTTTGATTTTGTAACAAAGGTTTTGATATGAAATCTTATAAAATTAATTTATATTATTAGCGCAGCATTTATATAGATAAAAATAAAAAAAGATTAGTAGGTAATGTCAATAAATATTTTGTGTCCCTAAATATCTAAATATCAAACAAGTGTTTTCCCTAAATCATTAATTTAAAATAATAAACAAATTACTCGCAGCGCTCTAAAATATCGATATCTCCATTCCACCCCCTTTACCCAATCTACTAGATGAACGGACTGACCAATAAATGAGGTGCATGTAAGCAACATAAATTTAAGACAAATTTCCCTCTATCAATATGTTCAGGTATATTCTATATCCATTTTGGTCTAGTTTCATTCTTTTTTATATGTCAGAGAGTGAAGGTGTAAATCAAGCTTTTTGTTTCAGGTTGAACAATTAAAAATTACTCCTGGATTTTTAACATTCCTTTGTTTTAAAAGTATTCCAGTATATGGCTTCAAAACCGAAAAATATCCGTTGGATTGTAAACGGTTCTTAGCTAAACTAAAAATAATGTATCGTATCGTATTACAGACAGTTTTCGACGAATATTAAAATAAAAATCATAAGATAATCATAATCATTGGAGACAGCGTAAAATGGCATCAAAAAAATGACATCATACAATAAAGTTGACCAATGAGAAGCCAGTATACACTGTAATTGACCAATTGTAAAATTTATATTGGTCTCTCATTGGTTATTTTATCGTATTGCTTAAGCTGTCTCTAATCATTGCAATAGAAATTAAACTACGTTTTGTATGAAGAAAAATTACCATTTATGTTGAGTAACAACCTTGATATTAAAAGAATAAATGTATTATATCAGAAAATATTGGCATAATTTATATAATATATATTATATAAAAATATCTTTCACAAGGAAATAAATATATATCATTTTTTATTTATTTGTGGCTAGACAGCTGGTAATGATACGCCACATCTATCCCCCTTTACCCCATCCCCTTCCTTCCTATTGGATGAACGAACTGGCAATAAATATATATATATATCTATATATAGATATCTACAATAGCAAGATATTGACGACAAATTTTCCCCTGTCAATTTATCCACGTATGTCTTATATTCAGTAACTCATTACAAGTCAGAAAATGTCAATTTTAAACATTATAATTTTACTTTTAACAAAATAATATTCCAATTCACTTGATTTTTTGAGTATGGATTTAAAGGATCATTAGGTATAATATTATAAGCGAAGCATCTATACAATACACTATAATACAGTTTTTTAATGTAAGAACGTCCATATTAAGAATCCTGAATTTAATTAGATTTGGCATAGAATTATAAAATCTTGTTAACAAACTTTAAATATTAACTGAGTTGGTACTCTATGAACGTTCGTTTGTCTGATTTGTATAGGATGTTGTCATCCTTGTTTTAAAATAAATGAAAACTATATTTACAGATATTTGACTACCTTTATTGTTGAGTGGATACACTACAAAAAAATATTTGGGTCTATGAATTTGAATTGATATAGATTTGATTTATCAAATATAAGAACGACGATTGAATATTTTTGCAGCATAATAGACATATGACCTTCGTTTCGTTTTTTAATAGTTATTTCTCGCATCGTATTATAAGCAGCTTTCCGCGTATATAAAATGTAGAGCTATAAGATTAAATCAAGAATACCAGTAGAAAACTGGATATAATATGATGTTAGACATAGTTTTTTCGTATGGATAAGAACCGGTTCCGATCCACCGGATATTAATTGGTTTTGAATAAATACGAGAAAAAAGGTTTTAATCCTTCATCCCTATTTATAAAGACTAGTGTAGTTCAAGAGTCTATTTTTTGGTTATTCTTTATTTTAAAGTTAAGATAAATTATATAATGAAACTCCTGTTTTTATGAATTAGTTAATTATATTGAGAAGAAGGATGACAACATCCTTAGCGAAGCACTTACAAATCATGGAATGGACTAATTTACAAAATGTGTTAAAGAAAAAAGAGAGATATCAAGCAAAATCTTTTTAAAAATCACAAAACCTTTTGTTAGTTAGCTATATGTACTTTGAATCATGACCAACACAAAATACAATGTATATAATAGATGCGCATATGTTATAGGAATCAGAAAAAGATTTAAGCTTTATTATATACTAGCGGCTTTGCCCCTTGGGGCTTTACCCCAAGAAATAATTTTAAAAAAGAAATAAGTATATATGGTGCTGCAACCACCACACTCGAGAAAAAAAAATGGAGGGGGGGTATTGTTTTTGTTTTGTAGGGGGTTATGGGTGTCCAACCCCCCAAGAAAATACGGACGGATAGACATCAAGCTACTTTGTATTATAGATATAAGTCGAGTAAATAACGTTTCCCCCAATCCTTTACGGACCGAATGACAGACTGACGATCAGACAGAGTGATTATAGAGAATCTTCGCTATGAAAAGAAACTCTACAACTATGTCTATTGTTTGAATATTGTGAATTAGATTCATGATAGCCTGATATCTAGTTGCCGAATGTGTACGCAGTTTCCTGAGTGTTTCCTCATCCTAGCTCAATATTTACTACTAGCTAAAAAAGCTTCAAACTTCAAATATTGAGCGAGGATGAGGAAACACCCAGGAAACTGCGTACACATTCGGCAACTAGATATCAGGCTATCAGATTCATATTTCTTTTGTATCCTCTTATTTATAGCCACAAAAAATGTTTCAGGCACGTAGGGTATTTAAAGTAAGGGGAGAAAGTGACTCAAAAATCAGCCATTTGACGTCATAAAAATGAAGGATTATCCATCTCTTTTTAGGGGTTTTCTTTCCCACTTCTCCTCTCATCTAACTCATTTTTATGACGTCACGTAGCTGATTTTTGAATGAATTTTTCCCAATACGTATTTAAATCTACTGAAATTATTAAGAATAGGGACGGAATGTTTTGGCCACTAAAAGGCACAGTTTGTTTTTCAGTTAACTGGATATAAAATCTGAAGTTTACACTTTTGTTTTTTTTTCTATCATTACTTAGGACACTTATCTATACCATTTTTTTCCCCAGACTTTGGACAACAATAGTTGTCTTTATAATTACCCAAGGAGATAGGGGACATGGGGCTGTTTATTACACTAGTTCCCAAAGTTTTATAATAAAGTTTTGTTATTCGTTGGCTTGGCAACTTTTTGAATTTTGATTGGTTGGTTTATTAAGATGAGTGTCGAAACGTTTCATTTACTAATTGTAAATCACATAAGGGGTTATTTTGTGTATCATCATTGTATATGTGCAATTTATCGGCCATTGTCTTTTCCCTTAAATTTACCTGTAACGTAGCATTAGTTTGTACTGATTTAACAATTAAATGGCTTGCTTATAAAAACGACTATTATTTATGATATTCCATAAGAAAAATATCAATTTATATATCAACTTTTCCCTGTGTGAAATGATATCAAATAACATTTTATCTTTTATTCTTTGATTTATACTTTTGATATTATGCATAATTGATTATTTCTTTTCAACATTTTCAAACTTTTTTTGGTTAAGAACTTTTTGGTTATATACAGTTGAGGTATTTTGTTTAAATTTTTAAACCAAAGCTTATCTATAAATGGGTAGGTATTTTCGTTTATTTATACATGTTAGAATTGTCCAATCTATTTCAAACTTTGCATGGTGATTCCTATAACAGTTAGGTACGATTTAGGAAGCGTAGCAACTCTATAACCGTTACCAGAATACCCGTACGTCCATATAAAACATGTTGATTGTTTACCCTTTGTGACAAAAAAATATTGTATTATATATTTTCCAAATCATCGGGTTTTTGGAACAATGATTCCTAGGAGAACATACATAATTTTGTTTATAATTTTAAATTATTATTCTGATAATTGAGTTTTGTTTGATTTTAGAGCTTCGCTCTTATGGATATTGTCATCCTAATTAAATTTTAAATCACTCACTTATTTTTTAGTACCATAGTATACACGTTGTTTATAATTCCGTCAGTCCGTAATATTAAATTACTTATTATATACTCTGTCCGTTTGTCCATCCATGATCTATGTGCTTCGCTACTTATATTATATATGGTCATCCTTGAAATATTTGTACGCTATGTTCTTCAAATGAGCTTCAATTTTGCTTTGTAGAAACTGTAAAAAACTTTATAATTTTATTCTAAAATGCAAATTTTTAATGAATTGTTAGTAGCAAGCAAAGCTTTTCTGCAAGTGACTTATGCTGGTCTATTGTCTAAATGTCTAGATCTATTAAACAAAGTTAAAAGTTGTCCGTACGTCTGAAGCTAAAGATCTCTTTATTTATCATAGTTACAAAACTCTTTGTTTGATGTATGAGCGCTTCCATAAAAAAGATTTCTATTCTAAAATTGAAATCATAAGTTTGAAAAGGGGAAACAAACCTCCTGACTCCAAACGACCGTATCCCAAAGTGGTGATTTTACGTTTTTGTCTTTGCTTCGCTTTTTTAGACCTATTAGATCTTGTTTACATTGATACGTTTTTTTCTTTGTATTTGTTTTAATTGATGTCACATATTTTTAAAAAAAAGATTCGTTTCTGTTTGATTTTAATAGTTCTAGTTGACATAGCTTCGCTATTTTAGACCTACACATTCTTGTATACACTAACAAAGTTCATTCTGCGAGATAAAATAAATGGAGGGGGATGTGTAAAAAGGACAAGAACCTCTGGCGATGGTGTAAAAAGTGTAATTTAATTTTACAGAACAAGTTCAAGTAAATTTAGATTCATTATGCTGTAAAAAATTATTGTGTTCAGATAATGTATAAAAATTTAATATAGAGAAAAAGATGCTTATTGTCAATTTGTACAACTATTTTCCATTGCTCCACTTGTTTAAGGACTATTTTAATCGTATTAAATTAATGTTCTTTATGTAAAAGAGCCTTTTCTCCACTATGGCTTGGAAACCGATTAATATCCGTTAGATAAGAACCGGTTCACTGACATACTTAAACTTGTACATCATATTAAAGTCAATTTTCTACAATTGTTTTTTTATGAAAAAAGTCCTAAAACTTTACAAGTTACTCCGGTCTAATAAAACTGGTTTTAATCTAATTTTCATTTTAGTGTCCGAGGAAAGTGATAAATAACTATAAATTGGATAAACATTTATATATCTCCATATTGATATGCTTCCTTATCCTTTTAATCTATGTATTTGCAGCACAGAAAAAACTTCCTGAAATCTTTTTTTTTACTGCATACATCCATGTAGTTTAATATAATACATGGATTTTTGTGCATATTTAACTTGATAAAGAATAGAATGAATTTCTATTTTACTGAGGCGTTGTTCAATTAGATGTAATATTACCTGGATCTTATACCAGATTTTCATGTTCCATAATATAATGAAACTCGCAGCTGTCTAAGATAACGAACCCCTTATAACCCCTTTTACCCCATACTCTCCCCTCCTACTGTATGGACGAACTGGCCAATAAACGAGTTCCATGTTAACAATTTTTACTCTTTCATAATATCCACGTATATTTTACATATATTGTTATTCCGCGTACTTTAAAGTCAAGGAAATATTATTACAAGTTGGAAATTTATGTAGCTTAAGATCTCGCCAACCGCTGAACCGATGCGGTTCTTCTTCACAGTGAAGCTTCTTTACGTAAAGGGAAAGTTTTCCATTAGAGTAAACACTAGAGAGAGAAAGGGTTAAATAACTATATCTCCCCATCGCAACCACCTTGTGCAACCTTTCTTTTGGGTCATTGAAAATCAATCAATCGTGTCGCTTATATTAACAAACCCAAGTAGCAGAAAATAATTTAGAAGCAGACAAAAAAGGTCATTAAAAAGGGAAGGGAGGTAGTTGTCTGTATATACATTTATACTATAGATCTGTTGTTTGTCCTAGAAGAGAAATTGATAGCATCTCCACAAAAAATAATACCACCCTTTAGTGTCTCTAAAGGCCTCTAGTAGAGATAAATTTATATACATTCCCAATGATGACAAACAAAATCACTCCTTATGTAGATTAAGATTATTTGTTGAAAAGTTTGGACTGTACATTACTAGTTTTAAAACAACTAATCCAAATTTTGAAAAAAATACTTAATTATTTAATGTGGTAACAAAACTTTGGGTACCAGCGCAATTTATAAACTTTGGGTACCAGTGCAATTTGTAGACAATTAACCTCTCCCCCTCTGTCAGCTAGTACTTTTAATTTGCTTTATTTTTATCTCGTTCCCTTACGGTGACTTCGACAAATATTGTGCAATTAAAGTGTCAAAGAAGGTGTCCTAACTTTTGTGATTTAAAAATAAAATAGCTAGTCCGTGCTTTTAGTAAGTAGTAGATGTAAAATGATCCATAGAATTTAGATATACAATAGTTTTTTTTTTGAAGAAATTAAAGGTTTTTTTTTATAAATTAAGTTGGTTTTAAAGTAATACATATAACGCACAAAAAAAGAAGAAAGTTGCCATTATGAACAAAAATAGTAAGATCTTTAATTTGACACCTTACTTTTTGAATTCTGTTGAGTAATTATTGAAAAAATCTATTTTATTGAACCCCGTTGAATAAAAACGTTGAACTTTGGAAGCTCGTCACAAATGGGTTAAAAAAATCACAAAAGTTAGGACATGTTCTTTGATATTTTAATTCCGATTCGTATGAATATCTTTATTATTAACATCTAGTTGAATTAAATTTTGTAAAGGCTATGACTTTTTCAAATTAAATATACTTTTTACATATTTGTCTTAAAACAAGGAGTACAACATCCACAAGTTATCTTAAATTTAAATGAAAAACAAATAATGTTTTATGGTTAATTTTATGCATTTTTTACCTCTCCCATGTTTTCCTAGAGACAATGTCGAAACATTTTTTCTATAAAATGAAGTATCAATGAAAAAAAGTTTTTTTTTAACATAAGATCTCGTTAATTGCAGTTTCGAATGGGTCGTGCTTTACATAAAACCTTTATATACATCTTATTGTGGTTTTAGGCTGTTTTCATGACCTTCTTGTACGTATTATGTTATGTAAACGATTGGACGTTCTAGCCTTTTTATGCTTAGAAATGTACCACTACAAACATACAATTTTAGTGTTGATGCGCTGAAGAAAATTTAAATGTTATTCTCGAATGTCATCACATATCTCAAATTAAAAAGAGCAAGAAGTTGATTTTTTTTATATTAAAAGATAATGATATAATATTAAAAGGGGAAGGGGAAATTTGACTACTGCCACACAAAGTTTTAGAGGTAACTTATTTTATTCGTGGCAGCGTTGCGAAGCCGTTTGACTTTGGTGCGGCTCCGGATCCGGCTCCGACCTAAAATCAAGAAAAACTCGACATACTTTTTTCCCACGTCTATTTTTGACTTTTGGAGGTTTTAAAAGTTCAATTTTTGATAAAAATGGACTTGAAAAACAGAGTTACCAAATTATAATTTATAAAAAATCTCTTAATTTATTTATCTAATCCGGAGCCGGAGCCGTTTTTTAACAAAAATTACGGCTATGGCTCCAGCAAAATATGGTGGCTCCACGGCTCCGGCTCCGCAAAACTGATTCGTGGGCTTAAAAACTTGTACTTTTTTCATTAAATCTTGATTATATGTTTCAAACTATCAGTGGTCAAAAAATGTAAATCTACTAAAGGGGTAGTGGGTAATTGCAATTAATTATTGTATATTAACCTAAGTTTTTTGTAATTGATTTTTCTTAGATCATATGATGTTTCTTTGTTCTTGGGTAAAGTTGTATTAAAATCAAAATGCAAAACCAATTTGTTTAGATACTTTGATTTCAATATTTTGAATCAGGCTTTAAAATAGTGATTCTTAGAACGAACAGGCATCATTCAATAAGCAAACTATCTCTATAATATAATCTATAAAAACTTTGATGTTGCACCAGATTTCTATGTTTTCTAATTAAGTGATGCTCGCATCTGGCTAAAATAACGATATCTCCCATCCAATCCCTTTACCTTATCCTCTCCTTTCCTACTGCATGAACGAACTGACTAATAAATAAGTTCCATTATCAATATATCCATGTCTATGTTTCTCAATGTTCGTTTTTTTGATGTACTTTACTTTTAGTTTTATTGATGTTGTCATCGTTATTTAATCTGCATTGAAAGGCACAATTTTGAGAAGAAAAAAATATATTCTCGCTTAGTTAAAAGTTTTTGCAAGGGAATTGTGAAAATTGTTTAATTTTGTGACTCATATGCAAATTAATGCTATTGTACATACAATGTAATATAATGCAAAAAAAATTGGGCTCGGAAGCCGCCCTAAGCTGCAACTAAGCCTTAAATTTAAACCCCTTTGGATAAATAATTTTTTTAGATAGATTTCATTGACGGACAGACAGACGGACATTTTTAACTAAAAATAGCTTTACAACTATAGAATAGAAACAATTGAATATATTATATATTTATTTGATAAATATTATTACAGAGAAAAACATTATCAACATACATACATGTATTGTACAAGTGCTTAATTACAACTATTTCAACTGTATCAAAATTTAACTCATTAATTTTTTTATAAAAATATTATCATTGCAACACAATCATACATTCACGCTAAAATTAACATTTTTAGCAAATTCAATTTGTTGAAAATAATGAAAAAAAGATAAGTAAATCATATTATATCTTTCATTAGACTACCCCTGTATTTTTTTGTGAAGCAAATGAAAGTTTTTATAGATAAAAAGTGGTACTAGAAAAATAATAGGATTGACTTTATTTAATCATTTTTGGAAGGAAACCCTGATTAAGGATATTTTATTGTTTAGGTTTAGTAGCCCTGTAGTCAGGGATTTAAAGGGATAAGACAATGCCCCTAAATGTATGTACATCCCCAAAATAACCCCTTGTGTAGATAACAATTAAGTGTTTGAAACGATTGAACACTCAACTTAATGAACCAACCAATAAAGATTCTCCTTCCATCCTGCCCTGAAGTCCTTTGTTATTTTTCCAAATGATCCAATTCAAATTTGAAATTGGAATGCAAAACTAAATCCCTTTCTTTTATTATTCCAAGTGTTCCTATAAAACAGCAATTGATTAGAAAGCCAGGTGCGTGCACAGGGATCCTGATTAAGCCTATATGGTTGCCAACACACCCCTTACACACTACATTCTTGTTAAGCTTCCCCCCAGCCTATCACCCCCTGAGTAAAGAAAATTAGTTTGCTTTTAACTTCCCTTTTAAAAGTTTCTATGAACGCGCCAAAATAAATCAGCGCACCCATAACTTTTAAAATGAACAGAGTCTTTACTTATCCAGTAATTATAACAAGAAATTGGATCTTATTATATTATTACAAATTTTTAAAACTTTAAGGAAAGGAGGGACTGGACTTTTGGCTGTTTATTACACTAGTCCCCAAAGTTTCATGCTAACGTTTTATTGTCCGTTAGCTTAACAAATATGGGGTTTTTATTGAATTTTCATTGGTTGTGTGAAGTTGAGTGTCTAAACGTTTAAACCTTTCATAGTAATCTAAGAAACGGGTAATTTTATCCATCATTTTGGGGAAGTACATTAATTTATCCTTCATTATCTTATCTCTTTAGATCCCATTGTAGAAGGTGAATATTATTGTACGAACATTTATTTTTTTATGGAGATAAGCCCGTAAATTTATTAAAGCAATAAAATAAAAATTATTTAAATTGCACTTAAAATCACCTGAGATAAATTATTTCTACAAAAGATTGTTTTTAGTCCTCTTAACTAATATTTCTTTAACGAATATTTTCTGATTATTCTGACTTATTAACCCATATTTACATCTTTAGCAATGAGACTAATATACAATTCCTATTATAATAGTCTGTCTGTTTATAGCTGCTTTAAAGGGCTCGGCAGCCAAGCATATGCCTCAAATTAAAACCCGCTAATGCGCAAAAAATATATTAAGATTTAACCCATGCTTTCAGCCGGCTGACGGAGAAAAAGCTCCTTTAGTAATAAAAAATCAAACTGATAAAAAATTAAGATAAAAACCTAAAATGTATTTTTTTCACCTATTAACATCCTTGTAAGTAATCGTCCTTGTGTTTGTGTTTGCCTCAGATATTTTCAAAAGCGAAGCTTTTCTATAATTAGGGTCAGTCCGTCCGTACGTTCGTCCGTAACAGATAGCTTTTTTCGTTAATTTAGGCATGTTTGAATTGTCCTATTGATTTCAAACTTTGCATGGTGATTCCTGTAGTAGTTAGGTACGATTTAGAAAGCGTAGCAACTC